>SDVV010036388.1:0-10955 GCA_016164225.1 Gammarus roeselii
GATTGTTTTTTGTGTGCTGTGGGGAAGTTGCGTAATTTTGAGGATATCGGACCGATATTTTTCGGCTTTCTTGTGCAATTATTGCTTCTGCACGATGAACAATTTCTGTTACTTCTGAAGCAAGCACAGCGCTTGCAGTCCCCTGTGCTACATGTGCAACATTTTTTTTATTGGATGTTGTGGTGTCATGGGGTAGTTCCATTGTTGGAGAGTAGATACCGAGATAAGAGGTGTGATTGTGTGACAAGAAGAGCGACTGTGTGCTTAGAATAGTGGGTATTTGTTACAGACAGTTAATACTGTTAATGATTTAACGCAGACTGCTCTGATAGTGATGATTTACAGTATTAAACAATAAATAATAGTGCACTGCTAATGATAGACAATTGCACCAGTAATGTTGCTTTGCAGTACAGAACACTGAAAAATACTGTACTGCTGATGACATACAAAAATGCTCTAACAATGATGCTCTGCCGCACCGAGCACTGAGTTGCGCCGTACTGCTCAGTCCAGATCACTGACAAATACTTTACTGATAATGATATGATAACACACTGCTCTAACAATGATGCTCTGCCGTACCGAGCACTGAGTTACACAGAACTGCTCAGTCTAGATCACTGAAAAAGGACTTTACTGCTAATGATATAATAACAAACTGCTCTAACAATGATGATGATGCTTTGCCGTGTCGAGCACAGAAGCACACTGTGCTTGATGATGTGCCACAGTACTGTAGTATGGTGATTTGTAGTACAGAATTGCATAATTCTTCACTGTTAATGATGTGGAAGAACGACGAACATTTCGACAGGAGTAGGAATTGCGGGTAAATCTTGATTGCCTGAGCTCAAATGAGATTATAAGGCGTCCGAAGGCTGCTTATGGCACCAACTCGCAACAAATATTTGCAAGGAGATCATGTGAAGCAGCCAATAAAAAAAGAAGAGGCAGAGAGGAAAAAACACACATTTGATTACAAATTCAATTGACCACATATTACTTCTCTAGGAGCCGCTTGCGAGTGGTCAATTTTGTTGATGGGGGGATGGGGGGGGGGTGATGGATGTAGGTCCACTGCACTCCGGCAAGCAGGCGCGTTCATGAGCAGACTGAAGTGATCTTCAAAAGCAAGAATCTAGTTAACTCACACGTCCTGTCGCTAACGGTGCCTTGAAGGAATCTTTTGCCTGAGCGGTCAAAGCCTTTGCCTGATTTAAAGGGCCAAGCAGTGAGCGAGCGGGGGCGCAGCAATTCAGGGTATCCTCTTTCCCTTAGGAGTCGAGGGTGTGTCATTTCGCTCTGGCGTTCTTGCGTCAAGTTTTGGAGTGCGGGTAAAGGCTTTTCCAATAATATTTAGTATATATTTTCATAAGTTGTATAGCTGCGATTATGATTTTTTAGCTGGCGCTCGTATTTTATTTGAGAGTTCCTATATATCGACGTCGTGGAATGTAGAATCTCCCCGCACGTAATGGTAAGAGAAAATAAGCCTGAGGTGAACGCGGGCTGGAACTTCGTCGAGGGAGACGTTCACCAGAGAGCACGTACGTACGGACAGCACAAACATGGGCGGTGAGACACTCCCAAGATCATAACTGATGATGTTCACACAGTTCACCAAAAGTATGATGCATATTTCATTTCAGCGCACTTGACAATAGGCATGCTGTTGAAGGGCACTTGATGGTGCTTCTTTATCGGCACTATTTACAATATTTCGGCGAGTATCCCGGTCAGCTGTGATGGGTGTGTCAAGTCAGCTGAGAGGGTAGGCGGGGTGGGGGGCAGGCGGGGATTGTTGGCATGACAGGAAGGCTGTGGTCACTTGGGAGAGGGGGTAGTGTGGGGGGGTATGTTGGGTAGGCCGTAGGGGCGGGCTTAGGGGTAAACAGGAAGTCGAGGATTTGGGGAGGAGGGCTGGATTTTGGGGCTGTTTGGACGAGATGAGGCGTGTAGGCAGTGCTTGTTAGCTCTTCATTATTATTATTTCCCCGTTAGTGCTGTGTCCCGTCGATTTGATTACGGTACACCGTCGATCTAGTTTCTTTTCCCTCTTGTTAGAATTCTTGATGTGAGAGGGGAAGCTTCCTCAGTAAATCCCCGTTGCCGTATCCTTCTTTTCCTGGAGCACCCTCACAACACAACCTCTTCTCAAGCACGCACAGAAGGAACTGAGGACATCAGCATGTCTCACAGGATCGGCAAGAAGCGGGATCGAGGCCATGACAGACGTAGTGTCATCTCTCAACCATGTCGACGCGACGTCACGAGTAAGATCAGGTCTGCTTGTGAAGTGAAGAAGCCTGATCAATTCTTTGTGAACGAATCTCTGACGCCCACTAGCAACACCATCATGCACGAGCTCCGTTGTGTCAAAAATAAAAATCCTTATGTTTTCGATAACTGTCGGCCTCAGGAGGGCAGTGTGTGTGTGTGGCTACCCACGATTGGCTCTGCAGGTCACGGCAGTCATCAATACCGCAAGTTCACCGTCACCAACAGTCCAGCTCTCGATGACCTGCTCAGTAAACAGATTAGCGACACTTCGGGCTCTTCTGTTGACGAATGGCCATAATTCAAAGCAGCTCTACTCACCCAATGTTTGAATACTAGTCTTCATAGAGCCATATTTTGCTAGTCTTTGTATTATTTGTCAATGTTTTCTACTGACTTACTTTCTTTCATATGTTTATCAATTATATTTGAAACACGTCTAAATGTTATCTTGCATAGAACACGGGGATCACAAGTTTTCACTCATTGTTGCTATGACGCCTCGCTAATGGGGTGCATTACCATTGGAGTTTATTAACTTCTACGTAATTAAACGATACATTTTTCATCCACTGTAAATTAATGTATAATGAAGAAGACGAGCTATATCCACAGATCGATGCCGACTCGAATCCTTTCAATTAATCATGACGATCAAAGTAATTATCATGACATAGATACATTTATTAAAATAAAATATACTTTTAACGAAGATTTATCAGTAATTCATGTAAATATAAGGTCTCTTTGTTCTTATTTTGACCGCGTGCAGACTTTTCTGCGCACTGAAGCATAAATTTGACATCATTTGCTTCACGGAAAGTTGGCTGACGGACTCTACTAAGTCTCTCTAAGCCTTTGACAACTACCAGTTATTTCATTCCTTGAGGATCAACGGTACGCATGGTGGAGGAGTGTCTGTGACTGCTTTAAAGTTCAGAAGCTCTCTCATATTTCTGTGTCCCTACCTTTTATAGAATCTTTATTCCTCAAAATCTGCTACGAAGGCAACAAACTAACTATAGATTCCATCAATGAGCCACCCTCAGCCAATTGTACTAGTTTTACCTACTCTCTTCAAAATTTTGTTATGCAAACTGGCGATAGCAACAGGAGCGATGTTATTGTGTGCGGTGATTTCAACATCAATCTTCTCAACTCCGTCAATGATGCCGGAACTTAATATTCTACCAACTGTTTGAATACTTTGTTCCTTATTCCACTGATTACTAAGCCTACTCGAATATCTAAATAAACAGTCACTTGTACACTTATTGACAACATATTCATAACTTCCCCCAATGAGTTCCACTCTGGAATAAGAGTGTCAGACATTTCGGATCACCTGCCCGTCTTTCTAATAAAAAAGGAGTGCTCTGGTAATGAGTCCCACGTTGAGAATGTCTGAAATACCGCAATATTAACGAGGAGTCTTTGAAAGCAATGCAATTTAACTTGAGTAATCATAATCTTCAAAATATTATGGATAATAGAAATCCTGACGATGTCATAAGACGACTTCTCTGATATACTATACTCAACTTAGATAAATGCTGTCATATCCAAACAAAAACTTTGTCTCAAAAATCTGAGCAGAAACCATTTATCACGTCTGCTATTTCTTCAAATATTGAGAAAATAGAAGCATATTATATAATATTCATGCAAAATAAATACCCTGAGCATGAGTTCAAAATGTTTAATTATTGTGTTACAAATCAAATAAGAGTATCGAAAAAACTATATTCCCAAGATAAATTCAACAACTTTATAGATAACACGAGAGCAGCCTGGAATCTAATTAATAAAATTCTTTGCTCATTAGGCTCAAATAAAAAATAAAGACGCTATTAAAACTATTGTGGACAACGACACTAGACACGGAAACTATGTTGATATTGCCTACGTATTTAATGCGTTTTTTGTTGGTACTGGTAAGTCAATTGCTGCATCTTGTAACGATAGCCCTTGTAATCCATTACATTACATGCAAGGTGATTACCCTAATTCGTTCTTTCTTAAAGCTGTAACACCACAAGATGTAGGGAATTCTATTATGAATCTTGAAGACTAGAGGTGTGATATTAACTTTGTACCAAGGAAAGTTATGCAAATCGTGTGTGATGTTGTGTCTCTTGTTTTAGCATCAATAATAAATAGATCAATCGAATCCAGTATATTTCCTCAGTCTTTTAAAATTGCGAGAGTCATCCCAATTCTCAAAACTTGTGCAGTAGAGAATATCTGTAACTAAAGACCTATTTCAATATTACCGATGCTAGTAAAATATTCGAAAAAATAGCGTACAAACAACTGAATAATCATTTAGAACAACGAGACATTCTCTATTGGGGTCAATATGGGTTTCGGAGAAAAAAATCAATAGTGCAAGCAATATTAGGCCAAATGAACTTGTGTATCAAAATTTATATTCAGATCAAGTTGTACTCTCCATATTTTTAGACTTGCGGAAGCCTTTCGATAGCATTGATCACACTATTTTACTATCCAGGCTGCGCTTCTATGGAGGACGAGGACTAGCATTGGATTGGTTTCGATCGTACCTCTTCAATAGACAACAATACACTGTAATAAATGACTGTAAATCAAATCTTCTCAATATTAGTCATGGCGTCCCACAGGTTCAATCTTAGGGCCACTATTGTTTTCAATCTTCACAAACGATCTTCCAAATTCCTGAAATCTATTCAAATGCATCCTATTTGCCGACGATAGTGTAGAGGTTCCCAATTGACCCTACATTATCCTAATAACTCTAAACACGTTATAAGTGCATCACAAGCACCTGTTGTTACTAAGCGATCGCCTCTTTTGATCTCATTGTTCGCTACAACATTTCCGTTCAGCCAGTACACAACTGCTTCCAACCATAATGGCGGTGCAACGAATATTTATTTTGGTTAAATAAATACGTATACCCACGCACAAAAAGCCATTGCACATATACATCAAAAGAAACAAATGATTCAGATGAAAACCTTGAGACAAATATGGCAACAACGACTTCCCAGATAGACACCCGAGAGGGCTTTTTTAACTCTCGGGAGCTCGATCAAGCAACACACCGCGTGTCTGTTTCTGTTTGGATCATGTGTTCTTCCTGGAACACATGTATTTAAATAGTCAAACCATGTGTGTTACAGATTCAAAGTGACATTGTGCTAGTGTATAATATATGTTAGTGATATAGGCCAACTCAAGAGCTAGCCAGCTAGGCTAGGCCAGGCCACAAGAATTGCACTTTTCCCTTTACCAGCTTTACTGCAAGTGCATAGTACAATGTGGATAGCAGAGAATCCATTGAGTGTTGTATTCTAGGCTTGACAAGTTTCAACATTAGACCTCTATCAAAAACAGTTCCTACCATTTATTTCAGAACAATAATTAGTATACCAACACATGCTCATCATTACATGGCATTTATTGGTAACTGATAAAATGATAATTCAAGAGGTTCTTCCCGATTCGGGATAATATCCTTAATACATTATCATAACCTATATTTTATGTATAGATCCCAACTTTGACAAATTTAACTTACATTCTTCTTGGAAAAGATTTCAATTTGTATTTTTGAGCAACTTGTGAAGTATGAACTTCTGAGAGGGAAATCCAATCAGAGTTTCGAAGTATCACTAGTGGGATGTACATATTCATCCTTATTAGATGCACATGCCCACAAAGTGCAGTGCAATAATGTCTTGTACAAGCATGTATTATACAAGCATGTCTTGTGTAAGCATGTCTGAATACCACCCCCCCCTTGGCTCGTGCCTATGTATAAATATATAATGTAAATAATTTATATTTTCAAATAGGTTCAAATATCATACAACTACTATACAGCCTTATACATTCAAGAAAGGAAAAAATATGCATTCATAGTTCTTAATAAAAAACATAACAGTAGAGTCGTGTTCTAAATGTATTCTCTTATAATTATGAAGCTTAAGCCTTTTATTTGTATTCCTGGAAAGGTATACTATTTTTATTTACATGTTCATTTACTATGTGCACCTATTCTGTCTGCCTGTATGAGGCAGGCAGAATGATATGTAACGGTCTCCCATGGGGCATATTTCGGTTACCCAATCCTTTTTGTGCAGCCTTTTATGCTGCAGATTGGCGCAGGACAACAGTGAAACAACTACCTCTGTTTGGAAGCCAAGCCCCTGTTGGAAAGTTTCTTGAGACCAAACTCGTGGACCTTGCTTCCACACTGTCTCGGACAAGCCGCGCCGGTGATAAGATTACCCGCTGTGAAGCAACAGCGGTCCTTGATTCTCTTGCCGGCCTTCCTATCTCCCTTCTTTCCCCTTCTATATTACCTCTGCTGCGCACTCTCAGTTAAGTTGGGAAATAATAAGAAAACCATACCAAAGATTCTCTTCTTATGTGTCACCTGATGAGTTAAAGTGCGGACAGCAGCAACAACCCAACCTTAAAACAATATCTTTAATTTTTATTGAATATATTTTTGGAGTCAGCTGTGTTGAGCCCCACAAGGGCCATTGCCCAGGAGGTCAACACATTAATTAATTAAAGTAAACTTTTTTTTTGTTCATTGTAAATAGTGCACCTTGGAATGCAAGTGCCATAATACATTAACTTTTACTCAAATCAAATACTAGTCACCCCCCCTAAACTGGTGACTACTCGATAAATCAATACTAGTCACCACCCCTAAACTGGTGACTACTCGATAAATCAATACTAGTCACCACCCCTAAACTGGTGACTACTCGATAAATCAATACTAGTCACCACCCCTAAGCTGGTGACTACTCGACAAGTCAATTCTAGTCACCACCCCTAAGCTGGTGACTAATCGATAAGTCAATACTAGTCACCACCCCTAAGCTGGTGATTACTCGATAAGTCAATACTAGTCACAACCCCTAAGCTGGTGACTACTCGATAAGTCAATATTAGTCACCACCCCTAAGCTGGTGACTACTCGATAAGAAGTCAATACCAGTCACCACCCCTAAACTGGTGATTACTCGATAAGTCAATACCAGTCACCACCCCTAAACTGGTTACTACTCGATAAGTAAATACTAGTCCCCACTCCTAAACTGGTGACTACTCGATAAGTCAATACTAGTCACCACTCCTAAACTGGTGACTACTCGATAAGTCAATACTAGTCACCACCCCTAAACTGGTGATTACTCGATAAGTCAATACCAGTCACCACCCCTAAACTGGTGATTACTCGATAAGTCAATACTAGTCACCACCCTTGAACTGGTTACTACTCGATATGTCAATACTAGTCACCACCCCTAAACTGGTGACTACTCGATAAGTCAAAACTAGTCACCACCCCGAAGCTGGCGACTTCTTGTTAAGTCACATCATCTAAAATAGTACCTTGTCAGCCTCGTTTTCAAAAACTGATATGGATGTCGCGATTAAAGGGAACAATGAATTAATATCTGTAAATACTTGGCTCGACTCAAATAAAATTTGCACGAATGTTGATAAACCCAAATTTATTACATTCTCATACAAACGTACCACTGATATTCCTTCGTTATAAATGGGGTACGCTAATATTAGTGAAGTAAATCACATTAAGTTTCTCGGCATGCATCTCGACCGTCATCTTACATTAAAATATCATGTCGATTATATTTCAACTAAACTAAGCAAATCAATTGGTATCCTGAATAAGATGAACTTTTTTTCTTCCTCAAGTTATTCTCAAAATATTATATTTTCCCCTAGTTGAACCCTATTTCTACTATGGAATTGAAGCTTGGGTTGCAAGCCATAAAAATGTAACGGATAAAATGGTAGTCATGCCGAAGAAAGCATGTAGAGCCATAAATAACCTCTCTTATACAGGACACACAAGTAGTTATTTCATATCAATGAATATTCCTAAAATTGAGGGTCTCTATAGCTTCCAAATACATGTTTATATGTATAAAACTGTTCATCTTGACCATGATAGGCGTCTCCTCGATCATTTACAGCACCAGTCTGATGTACATTTGCACTCAACAAGAAATCGCGAGTCATTCAATATAACAAGATTTAATAAAGAAAAATCACAATTCTCCATTATCTATATGAGTGTCAAACTGTGGAATTCAAATCCAAATATAATCGAATCTTCAACTTCATTATTTACTTTTAAATCCAAACTGAAATAACATTATGTTTCACTTTATTGATATAGTTGTCTGAGCTGTTTCATATCATATTCATCATGATTAATGTTAGCTTTAATTTAGTTTTTCTTCAGTATTATTGGGGTTTTCGATACGTTTCTAAAATTTTAGATATACCCATACCACTTAAGTTAGGTAACTGTTAGGATAGGTTTAGGTCTAGGTAGGTTGCCCTTAAAGCATTTTTCTTCTCCGTGTCTACATTCTGTTTCTGTGTTGTAAAGTTTGTTTAAAATCTTGCTATGCATGTAATCAGGGTTATAATCTGCTCAGTTGATGTTAATTTGTAAGATATAAATTGTAAACAGATGAGGTAATAAAGTTTTTTAAGTGTTTAAAATGTTTCAAGTGTTGCATTGAAGTAGGTACGGTCGTTGTTGGACACGCTACTGTATGTGGATACATTGAAATAGGTACGGTCGTTGTTGGACACGCTCCTGTATGTGGATACATTGAAATAGGTACGGTCGTTGTTTGACACGCTACTGTATGTAGATACATTCAAATTGGTACCGCCATTGTTGGAAACGCTTCTGTATGTAGAAGTGTCTGCGTCAGATTTTCATGGTCGAGTAATACGAGAAAAAATATCTTGATAAAGTACGCACACGCGCTCCGAGATAAAGCAGTAGCAGCTGAAACGACTACTGAATCGTTACATTTCATAATGATTAGGCTGCAATTTTATGAGGGATGGAACTGTTATATTTCTGTGCACAGTTAATTGCTTCCTAAACTATGATACATGCTTAAGATATACTTTTTGAAGCTGGGTCACATTTTTGATAAGTCGCCCATAAATCATTTGTTTTTTTCGGGCCCAAATGCTGTTTCTGTGTACAGATTTGTTCACAACCTCACCAAGCATATAATCAAGTTTATATTCCTCTCGTTTAGTTTTCAGTCGTATTAATGAAAATTGCAAACAGACGTGATAATTCGGTGCTGCATCAGTATCAAACAATGGCAGGAGAATATCGGATTTATTTTGTTACAGTCACTGATAAAATATAAACTTTCTATGTGATCAAAACCAAAGAAAACATGAAAAGATTTTTGAGGTATAACTAAAATATTTCAGTGTGGTTCCACAATAGGTCCTAACAAAATGAATTTTCCATGGCCTATGCTCTGTCCCTAATTGTATCCAGTGGCAGTTAGAAAGTCGTGCAAACAAAAACATATTCAACTCTATCCAAATGAATCATGGATCGACTTTCCAGAGACTACACTTGTAATATTGCTTTTTCGGAACGAAAAGGGACAATCAATTTACGCATCGTTTATTGGCGACCCGTGGGCCGGGTTGTGGGTTGTGTGTAGGGAAAAGGAAGGGAGGAAAGGTATTATAGTGGCATCGTCTCTCTCTCTTCACCCTTCGCCGTTGATTTTTGCTATAAAATTGTATTCAACTAGCAACACCGCGCTTATTTGTTAACAATGCTCTTCCTTACTTCCTTTTCGGTTATGCTCCATCCCATCTTAAACAATCTGGGTTTGCCGGTGCCTAGTTTACCATTCTATTTGCAATAGTTTTGAAACTTAATTTTCCGGTATGGTAAATAAAACATTTCGTTAATTGCTCAGCAAAGTAAGTATTTTTTACGAAGTGAAGATTAAAGTCGCAATACAGTTCGAACATCATTGAGTGAATGTCGTCCGTATTTAATGATAACAAATCTATTCGGCCCCCATGGTGCTAATGGTAGTGTAGATTGTTTGCCATAGAGTGGTCAGGGTATAAGACCATAAGGAATAAACATGGTGGCCAGGTCTCTTTAGATGCACTTGCCTTAGATTAACTCAAACGTTTGCCTCGGTGGTTAGAACGAGGCACCAAGAATAACCCATACATCTACTCAGTAGGATAGAAATAAGTGCCCTTTTGTTCAGTTAGGCTGGAAGCCGCCATTGCGCACGTATTGTGGCAACAAATCGTGCGCTGTGTATTGCACTGCTATATTATTGCGCTGTGTATTGCACTGCTATATTATTGCGCTGTGTATTGCACTGCTATATTATTGCGCTGCGTATTGCACTGCTATATTATTGCGCTGTGTATTGCACTGCTATATTATTGCGCTATGTATAACTGCCTTCATTTTGCGCAGCTGCTACGGCTGAGTTCGTTGCGTCAACAGTACACATACTATGTATCTTGGTCGCGTCAACAGTACACAAACTATGCATCTTGGTTGCGTCAACAGAACACAAACTATGTATCTTGGTTGCGTCAACAGTACACATACTCTGTATCTTGGTTGCGTCAACAGTACACATACTATGCATCTTGGTTGCGTCAACAGTACACATACTGTGTATCTTGGTTGCGTCAACAGCACACATACTATGCATCTTGGTTGCGTCAACAGTACACATACTATGTATCTTGGTTGCGTCAACAGTACACATACTATGCATCTTGGTTGCGTCAACAGTACACATACTATGCATCTTGGTTGCGTCAACAGT
>SDVV010036389.1:0-10955 GCA_016164225.1 Gammarus roeselii
CGTGGGACACACCGTACATACAACTGGTGTCAGTGCACCGTCTGCGTGGGACACACCGTATATACAGCTGGTGTCAGTGTACCGTCTGCGTGGGACACGTCGTACACACAGCTGGTGTCAGTGCACCGTCTGCGTGGGACACACCGTATATACAGCTGGTGTCAGTTCACCGTCTGCGTGGGACACACCGTACCTATAGCTGGTGTCAGTGCACCGTCTACGTGGGACACACCGTACATACAACTGGTGTCAGTGCACCGTCTGCGTAGGACACACCGTACATACAGCTGGTGTCAGTGCACCGTCTGCGTGGGACACACCGTACCTACAACTGGTGTCAGTCCACCGTCTGCGTGGGACACACCGTACATACAACTGGTGTCAGTGCACCGTCTGCGTGGGACACACCGTATATACAGCTGGTGTCAGTGTACCGTCTGCGTGGGACACACCGTACATACAGCTGGTGTCAGTGCACCGTCTGCGTAGGACACATCGTACATACAACTGGTGTCAGTGCACCATCTACGTGGGACACACCGTACATACAGCTGGTGTCAGTGCACCGTTGGCGTGGGGCACACCGAACACACAACTGGTGTCAGTGCACCGTCTGCGTGGGATACACCGTACATGCAATTGGTGTCAGTGTACCGGCTGTGTGGTACACCATACATACAACTGGTCTCAATGCACCGTTTGCGTGGGACACACCGTTCATACAACTGGTCTCAGTGCACCGTCTGTAAAAGACACACCGTGCATACAGCTGGTCTCAGTGCACCGTCTGCGTGGGACACACCGCACATACAACTAGTGTCAGTGTACCGTCTGTGTGGTACACCGTACTGGTGTCAGTGGTGTCACTGCACCGCGTCAGTGCACCGTTAGCGTGGGACACACCGTACATACAACTAGTGTCAGTGCACCGTTGGCGTGGGACACACCGTACATACAACTGGTCGCAGTGTACCGTCTGCGTGGGACACACCGTGCATTCAACTGGTTTCAGTGCACCATCTGCGTGGGACACACCGTACATACAACTGGTCTCAGTGCCCCGTCTGCGTGAAACACACCGTACATACAACTGGTCTCAGTGCACCGTGTGCGTGGGACTCACCGTACATACAACTGGTCTCAGTGTACCGTCTGTGTGGTACACCGTATATACAACTGGTCTCAGTGCACCGTCTGCGTGGGACACACCGTACATACAACTGGTCTCAGTGCACCGTCTGCGTGGGACACACCGTACATACAACTGGTCTCAGTGCACCGTCTGCATAAGACACACCGTGCATACAGCTGTCTCAGTGCAACGTCTGCGTGTGGCACACCGAACATGCAACTGGTCTCAGTGCACCGTCTGCGTAGGACGCACCGAACATGCAACTGGGCTCAGTGCACCGTCTCTGTGGGACACATCGTACATACAGCTGGTCTCAAGGGACTGTATGCGTGGGGCACACCGAACATGCAACTGGTCTTAGTGCACCGTCTGCGTGGGACGCACCGTACATACAGCTGGTCTCAGTGCACAGTCTCTGTGGGACACACAGTACATACAGCTGGTCTCAGTGCACCGTCTGCGTAGGACGCAACGAACATGCAACTGGTCTCAGTGCACCGTCTGCGTAGGGCGCACCGAACATGCAACTGGTCTCAGTGCACCGTCTGCGTAGGACGCACCGAACATGCAACTGATCTCAGTGCACCGTCTGCGTAGGACGCACCGAACATACAACTTTATCGGATATTCATAACATTTTTGAACGGTATTCATTAAAATTGCCTAAATTAGGAATAGTCCACATTTAACAAGTGGATTAGTTATCAATTAATCGTATGTCTGAAGCACGCGGGATAGAATCCTTATGATCAATGCGTTAGTTGGTGCCTCTGTCAATAGCACACAAATACATAAACTCGTTCCGAGACACCCACACAATAATTCGAATACACATAAAATTAGAATAATTTCAGCGCAAGGAAACTGCAAAGGTATGCGTAGAAATCTCGATATTATTACGCTCACAGTCGAAAATTAGTCGAGAGGAGGGGGGGAGCAGTCCATGTTAGTTCAACTGGAATGGCGCATTAGTGGTTCCTACTTTAAAAAAAAGAGGGCCATAATTCGGAGTTAAGGTCATGGCAGCCAAGTTGGAGAGTCTGTATCTCACCCGTCATGCTTGCCATAATGATCTGCTATTTAGTATGAATAAAAGTGCATTTATTGCTGAATTCACATGTATTCTAATGGTAATAAATCCAAGCGATGGGATGCGGCACCAACTATAAAAACGAACTCATCTATTTTTAGTCATTACTACTATTTTACATCTCTTCTCTATACTATAAGTACGACCAAAATGCTACCCAATAAATGAAGTTAATCAAGCCAAAAGTCAGAGGGAAGAAGACCCTGGAGAATCTATCAACAATGATGGCTTTTGCTCTTCGTTTTTTGACGTTCGCTGCCGCCGCTGCCGCTTGTTGTTGTTGCTGCGTCATGGGTGGTGGAGGGGGTGGGGGTACGGTCTTTGGAAGCTCTGATCGCCCCCTTTGACCTGTACTCTCCACCATGTTCCTGATGTCGGCCTCCAAGCAGACATTGAGGTCATTATCCTCCAGGGCAGCGGCTACTGTGGCTCCCGTAGGGGACGTCCCTCGAAACCCAGAACCTCTGGAGCCACTTCCTCGCCCCGTCATGAAGTAATCCGCCCGAAGGGAGCTTTTCCGGATTGGCCTCTCCTCGGCTGTTGTGTCACTCCCCGCGTTCATCATGTCTTGGTACTTGGAGTAAGGCCCAACGGAGAGCGAGCGACAGTGCGGGTGAGAATGAACTGACTTGTGAGATGGTCTTCTCTGGTGTTGTTGTAACGTCGAGGTCTGTATGTAGGCGGCTTCACAGTCCGGGAGGTGAGGGTACGACAGACTGCTACTTCCTTCACCATGAGGAGACCTGAGGCCGTCGGACGTCGCCGAAGGACGCGGCTGTGACGAGGTTGAGTATGAGTCCGTGAACTGGTGACCGCACTTGTAGGTCAACCGAGGAGTGGTTTGAGGGGAATGGTGGCCTCGGGATTGAGAAAAAGTGGTCATTGGAATCTCAGGGTGAGAGGCTGAGTTGTCAGAAGAATTGCACTGTGAAATCTTTGGACTGGGGTGTGTGGTTCCAGAACCGGAGTGCACCGAAGAGGAAGACCGGGAGAGGCGGAACTGCTTGGCCAGGTATACCAGGCGACCGTTCTCCTGCAGTGGGACAATTGTTAGTAAACATAAGTCTGCCGGTTCCACTTTGCTTAATTAAAAATGAACGCTCGATGTATTTCGTCTATGTTTTAGTAGAGCGATCGTTTGCAGTTGATACTCGATTATTGTATCGATTATGTGATATTTGAATATGCCGGCGGTGGGTTCCTCAAAGAACGTATCCAAACGGGTAAGATACATCAAGATACAAGCAGATTTGTAATCTAGGAATTTTTCTAATCAGGCACCAGAACTTAGCTCAACTTAAGCACACGCGACTACCTTCTCACCACCAACAAGCGAGATAAACAGCACCATCCAAGCACATTGCATTTGATCAACGTATTTCCAGTAGCGTCACCGAGTGCTACTGCACGGCGTTTTTCAGATTTGGAAGAATGAGATTGTATTTCACGACGTGAACTGCAAATCATGAATTTAATAAGGCTGTACTCGTGTCCTTTAACTAAGTTTTTTTTAACAGTTCCCATCTAGGAAGGCATGATATAAGTGCCGAATCTCTCTCATAAAGGTGCACTAGACTTCAAAACTTTCACTACTTCGTTTTGCTAGACTAGTGTTAGTGTTAAACAATGTTATTACTTCTTCAGAAAGCGCTCTGTAGACAAAATGATTGAATTTTTATTAAGAAACACACCGAATGAGCAAAATTGATATCTTGTTAGGAAGCCAAACTATTATATAGCAAACAATCACCCTTTTCTGTGGAAGTAGACCAGCTCGGAGAGTTTGCGCTGAGAAGTGGTCATTCGTGCGCATTTCTTCAGTTAGTAATTATTATTACCCTCCAGAAAAAATATTAGACGCTTTTGATGCTCTAAATGACTGCCATGTTATTAAATGGACCTTATTCTATTGATATACATAATGAACCAAATTTCGATGGCGTGAAATCTGGTTCACCTTCCAAGTGGTGATGGTGCGCTAGTTAACCGAATGGGCAATGAGAGAGCGATCTACAGTGACGCACTTTATTGCATGTATGCCGGCACCTTGAAGAGGGAATACACAAGAATGCTAATCAGAAGTGAACCATAGGAACTCCATAGGTAATATTAGAAATGGCAATTAATTGAAAGTGTGCACTAGAGATGGAACGAACGAATATTTGTCATGAATGCAGATATTCATCAGGCCCACTAATATGTGAAGTCTTTTCATATTTGGTTGTGCGCTCAATGGTTATATGAACACTAAATATCCTCGTACCGAGAGCAGGTGATGCTCGGCCCCACTTTGAGCCGCAGCTGGTGTGGCTTTTGAGGGTATAGTGCCCCCGGAGGATGAAGCCACCTTCTTGCCCACGCAGGTGGTGGTGGCGGCCCCCGGTAAAGACTTCTTCAGCAGCACGGGAGGTGCATCGGGACCGTCTCCTAGCACCACGTTGACCAGCGCGTACTCCATCAGGGCCAGGAACACGAATCTGTGATGGGGAAGAGGGAAGGTTCTCTATCAGGGCTAGGGACACGAAAGTGACGGAGGAGAGGAAGGGGCACTCCATCATGGCCCAGGACACAAATCTGTGATGGGGATAAAATTTTCCAATAGGTGGAAGAACATAAATCTGTGATAGGAGGAGCAATCTAACAGGACCAAGAGTACGAATCTGTGATGGGGGAGGAGCAAAGGGAGTAGTACTCCATCAAAGTCAGGAACACAACCCTGTAACGGGGTGAGCAAGGTTACTCTATCGAGTCAAGGAACAGGTATCTGTGATGAGGGAGGAGAAGAAGAAGAAGGAGGAGGAGGAAGAGGAGGAGGAAGAGTGATGATTTCTTTATCATCGTCTTCACATAACACGGTTGGTAATGAATTGAAAAAAAGAGGGTCTGATGCTGAATGACTCCTGTGGTGCGGATGTTAATAAACATGTCGCGAGACCGCAACTAGAGCAATGCTTTGCTCACGTGGTACTGGCCAGGGAGAAACAGTCTAGGGGGGGCTTCTACATCATGACTTCGGGAGTCGAAAAAGGTTCTGTGACGTCACAAAAAAACGTGAAGTAGCTATTTGATCCATGAAGTGCTGCTGTTCCCAGAAAAATCTCCTTATACTAGCTGGAAGTTTTTTTTTACAGGGCATGACTAAACTTGGCTGGATCGCATGGATACTTTTTATTCAAGATGAGATTAATTAGTGCATCCCCTAATTAATTGAAAATGATCAATGCTCTACGACTTTTCAAGTTTGTGAACCTGAGACAATTTTGTTTACGACTGTAAACTTTAATAAAACCATAGATTTCTATGCGAACCAAGCCCGGCGATTCGGTACACATTTATGCACCAACATTCACTTATGCTCCGTCAGAGCGACTCTGGGAGAGGCATTGTGTAGGAATTGATAATCTTCTAACGCTCTTATGTTTTTGTAGGAACCTCAATGTTTTTTTCAATTTAATCTTGCTTTGTGGAGCAAAGACAATAAGACTAATTAAATTGAGCCGGTCTCAAAATTGTCAGATGCACGATGAATCCATCTATATTGTTTGGAAACCTAAAGAATTGTAAGGCATAAAGTTTTCAGCTACTTTTCTTATTATGTTCATTTTGGTCATGTATAAAAATAGCACAACTCTCGTCCGTTTTAATCATTTAATCGAACAGTTTGGAGAGTCTTATCTCTGTAATTAAGGATGAATTGTTTTTCTGTTAAACAAAAGAGCAGCTCAATTTCATTGTTCAACTCACTGCCCATCCTCTTTTACTTGAATTTTTTTGCTGGTTTTAATGACCACACATGTTGAGAGACCGCGGCTAAAACAAAGTCTGACTCACATGGTGCAGGTGTTCATAATTATCTCGACGGACTGCGGCTAAAACAAAGTCTGACTCACATGGTGCAGGTGTTCATAATCATCTCGACGGACTGCGGCTAAAAAAAAGTCTGACTCACGTGGTGCAGGTGTTCATAATCATCTCGACAGACTGCGGCTAAAACAAAGTCTGACTCACATGGTGCAGGTGTTCATAATCATCTCGACAGACTGCGGCTAAAACAAAGTCTGACTCACGTGGTGCAGGTGTTCGTCAACATGTCAAGAGACTGCGGCTATAGTAAACCTTGACTCACATGGTGCAGGTGTTCATGAACATGTCAACAGACTGCGGCTATAGTAAACCTTGACTCACATGGTGCAGGTGTTCATGAACATGTCAATGATCTTGATGTAGGAGACGGGTGGTAGCGAGGCCTGCGACTTGGCGTGCTGTGTGGAGAGCGTGAGCAACGATGTCACGCCGAGCGTGACGCGTGCGGGGGCGGCCTCGGGCTTGATCCAGAAGGATATCCACTGCGGCAACAGGAAGCAAAGACTGCTCTCTAGTGAAACATTACGGTGTAACCTGTATACGTACGGTTACTTCTGCTGTATGTTGATGTTGGACGGAAATACATTTAAATGCTGCTATTTATCGCATTTATACTGTCCTGTATCATATTCACCCTGCCCACAAGGTGGCTGCCGTTAAATGTACCAAGAAGATAAGTTTGCTTGCTCCCTAGACGTACATTTATCCTGATGGTGACAATGATTTTTGAACAGAGGAAAGAGATTCAGGAAGTGAAAAAATTCAAATGAACAAACATGTGAGTATTGAATGGAGACTTTTGAGCACAACCGCAAGCTTGCTCAAAAAGATAATTGGAAGGTGATGCCCACAGAAAAGCTCGATTTTAGCATGTGACAGAATACAGATGAGTGATGGGGGGACCCCAAGCCTTTAATTTCTATGTTTTCACCTCTTCTATCTCAAAGTGTCAGAACCAGAGCAATTTTCATAACACAGTATTTTAGACATAAATGTAGTTATCTGCGACATACAAATATAAGGGAAATAAATGATAGCGGCTGGACACACTGTTTTCGTAATATCTCCGCGAGCGTTTGTCTGTCGGTGATGTCACAAGATAGATTTGTTGAAGAAGTCAAGACAAAATTCAAAACCTTCAATCTCTATACCTCGGAAACAGCTCGTCATTGTTTTGTGGCCTTTTCGCGAGCTTATATTTACAATTGCGTTCCTTTAGGATATCAAAAATATATCAGTCTTGCGTTGAAAGGTTGCCCCGTGATAGGTTACTGGTGAAGGCCAGAATACACCTCTATTAAAAAATACCCGTGGGCTTTGGAGGGATTTTTCTTTTACCCAGCTACCATCGGATGTTCACTCTGCTGCTCGCATTATTTATGTGTTTTTGATGTAGGATCTTGGACGCGAGGTCTCTGCCGGACGGCTTTAAAGGACAGGCGAGTTCTGCGTTGCCGTGCATTGAGGCAAGGTGAATCATTTTACACTGGAGATGTCCAGGCCTTCAGAGATGATATACGACCCAATTTCAATCAAAGAAGAAGCTCATAGTTTCATGCCAAACGCATTGGGGATTAGGTCTCAATGAAGATAACGATATTTTGGGACCAAAGCAAACCGATGCCTCACTAATATGCCGTATAACCGGTACTTCCCTCGCTTTTAATACCGATACGAGTGGTTGTACAATTTGATAGCAGAAATTAGCAACACCAAAGAGGAATGTGCAAACAATTTCATTGAACTTTTATAAATTTTGTTTCCAGCTTGAAAAATATTTCAGAAATGTTGGACTGGATACAATTATTTCGTCATAAAATGCATAAAGCAACAGAATAAGAGCGTTGCGCTCCATCCATCACTAACAAGAGTGCTGAGAGACTAGTGTACAGGAAGGCAAGGTTCGAAAACCTCCTCGCATCACGAAAAGAACATGCTCATGTTGTAATTTTCGCTACTGACCAAGAAACCACCTGCAAATACTGACCAACATGATGACGATGAGGCAGGTTGGCATGTAGGTACTGACCGACATGATGACGATGAGGCAGGTTGGCATGTAGGTATGGAAGAGATAATAGCCCAGGCGCCTCTTGAGGGTGAAGACCACCTCTAGACAAGTGAAGTTCCCTGCACAACAAAAAGCCATATTACCCCTACACAAACTGCTTATCAACTTCGTTTCATTTCACTTCTACACAAACTGCTTATTAACTTCGTTTCATTTCACCCCTACACAAACTGCTTATTAACTTCGTTTCATTTCACCCCTACATGAACTGCTTATTAACTTCGTTTCATTTCACCCATACACAAAATGCATATTAACTTCGTTTCATTTCACCCATACACAAACACTTTATTAACTTCGTTTCATTCCACTCCTACACACACTGCTTATTAACTTCGTTTAATTTCACGCCTACACAAACTGCTTATTAACTTCGTTTCATTTCACCCCTACACAAACTGCTTATTAACTTTGTTTCATTTCACTCCAACACAAACTGCTTATTAACTTCATTTTATTTCGATTATTCGAAACAAAATTTATTGATCAAATTTTGCGTTAGGTCACCATTTCTTTATGACGGAACATCATTTCCTACGTGTTAGACCCATTAGTGTACACATTTTGTGGTGACGAAGAACGGAAAATCATTTCCTACGTGTTAGACCCATTAGTGTACACATGGGGTGGTGACGAAGAACGGAACGTCATTTTCTACGTGTTAGACCCATTAGTGTGCACATGTCGTGGTGACGAAGAACGGAACATCATTTTCTACGTGTTAGACCCATTAGTGTACACATGTTGTGGTGACGAAGAACGGAACATCATTTCCTACGTGTTAGACCCATTAGTGTACACATGTTGGGGTGACGAAGAGCGGAACATCATTTCCTACGTGTTAGACCAATCAGTGTACACATGTTGTGGTGACAAAAAAAAAGAACATCAGTTCCTACGTGTTAGACCCATAGTGTACACATGTCGTGGCGACGAAGAACGAAACATCATTTCCTACGTGTTAGACGCATTAGTGTACACATGTAGTAGTAACGAAGAACAGAACATCATTTCCTACGTGTTAGACCCATTAGTGTACACATGTCGTAGCGACGAAGAACGGAACATCATTTCCTACGTGTTAGACCCATTAGTGTACACATGTCGTGCTGACGAGGAACCGAGACGCAGTTACAGGAACGATTCCCATCTTGATTACATATACGCAGATGAGGAAAGTAGCTGTTGCAATTGGAATAACTGGACACTGTTAGTGACGCTGTTTGCGCCTTGAAACCATTAAGCCCACCCCTTGCAGTAATCTTGTTAAGCCCACCCCATGCAGTAATCTTGTTAAGCCCACCCCTTGCAGTAATCTTGTTAAGCCCACCCCTTGCAGTAATCTTGTTAAGCCCACCCCTTGCAGTAATCTTGTTAAGCTCACCCCTTGCAGTAATCTTGTTAAGCCCACCCCTTGCAGTAATCTTGTTAAGCCCACCCCTTGCAGTAATCTTGTTAAGCCCACCCCTTGCAGTAATCTTGTTAAGCCCACCCCTTGCAGTAATCTTGTACTTTACCTTGTCACGAGTGTATATTTACGTCGCCCACCACAGAGCCGAAACACCAATTGCTTTTGGAACAGAAATTTCAACCTCTTCTACAGGAATAGTATAGAACAGCACTAAGGCGTTATCGAGCCCTCAAACCCACTATATACAGTTCTCTCCCATGTCATATTCACACCTTTCTGAATGTAGTTATGTTAAAACAATGATGCATTTTGTAATGTCATTGCGTCTGTACATTATCTCAGAAGATATCGTCGAACACACCAATATCAAGCCTTGAACAGTCAAGTGGCACATGTGTTTCATTCTTGTTTAGGTGGAAGGTCGTTTGCAAAATTTATCTTTGAATAACTTCCCCAATGGCATAAGAAGATACCTTACCATGGATATGTACAGTTAGCCGGCCTACAGTGGCATGAAACACAACATTGATATTGGCCTCCAATCTGTAAAATTGATATGTTTTAATGTATACCGTGTCAATCAATATCCAATAGAGCTGACCTGCACGAGTCTCTAACCTGTGGAGCAGACCTGCATGCACACAGTCTCTAACACGTGGAGTAGAGTAGCGTTCAGTCTCTAACCTGTGGAGCCGACCTGTATGCATACAGTCTCTAACACGTGGAGTAGAGTAGCGTTCAGTCTCTAACCTATGGAGCCGACCTGCATTCATACAGTCTCTAACACGTGGAGTAGAGTAGCGTTCATTCTCTAACCTGTCGAGCAGACCTGCATGCATACAGTCTCTAACACGTGGAGTAGAGTAGCGTTCAGTCTCTAACCTATGGAGCCGACCTACATTCATACAGTCTCTAACACGTGGAGTAGATTAGCGTTCATTCTCTAACCTGTGGAGCAGACCTGTATGCATACAGTCTCTAACACGTGGAGTAGAGTAGCGTTCAGTCTCTAACCTATGGAGCCGACCTGCATTCATACAGTCTCTAACACGTGGAGTAGAGTAGCGTTCATTCTCTAACCTGTCGAGCAGACCTGCATGCATACAGTCTCTAACACGTGGAGTAGAGTAGCGTTCAGTCTCTAACCTATGGAGCCGACCTACATTCATACAGTCTCTAACACGTGGAGTAGATTAGCGTTCATTCTCTAACCTGTGGAGCAGACCTGTATGCATACAGTCTCTAACACGTGGAGTAGAGTAGCGTTCAGTCTCTAACCTATGGAGCCGACCTGCATTCATACAGTCTCTAACACGTGGAGTAGAGTAGCGTTCATTCTCTAACCTGTCGAGCAGACCTGCATGCATACAGTCTCTAACACGTGGAG
>SDVV010036390.1:0-10955 GCA_016164225.1 Gammarus roeselii
AGAACATTATTCACGCCGATGAGAACATTATTCACGCCGATGAGAACATTATTCACGCCGATGAGAACATTATTCACGCCGATGAGAACATTATTCACACCGATGAGAACATTATTCACGCCGATGAGAACATTATTCACGCCGATGAGAACATTATTCACGCCGATGAGAACATTATTCACGCCGATGAGAACATTATTCACACCGATGAAAACATTATTCACGCCGATGAGAACATTATTCAAGCCGATGAGAACATTACTCACGCAGATGAGAACATTATTCACACCGATGAGAACATTATTCACGACAATGATAACATTATTCACGCCGATGAGAACGTTATTCACACCGATGAGAACGTTATTCACGCCAATGAGAACATTATTCATCGACGAGAAAACTATCGTGTATTTAATAGTCAGGATCCTCGAAATGCCGATTTTTGAAGACGTCATACGACGTTAGTTCCCATCTGCTCAAATTGACCATTCAAGAAATATCATTCCATTGGAAATGTTATCACCGATGCGCCCTACATTACAATGATGGAATGTGCACAAGAACAATTGACTGTATATGTGCAATTGTATCTCTGATTGTATATATGTAATTGTATGCCTGTAACTACAATTTACTACCCAGGTTATCTCTTCCTCAGCAATGCCCATAATTATTGCTGCACATCGTTGACGTCATCAACGACGTCAACGTCAGACGCTTAGTGAAACTATGTGGAGGAGTTTGTTTCGTCCGAAACCCAGCATGGGAAAGATACTGCTCGTTTCTGGCTAGCCGTTGAGCGGGAAGCGCCGCCGCTTCCTTTGGAAAACTCTTAAAGGCAAGTAGACTTAAGCAAATTGGGGCTGACCGACCGTGATGTGGGCTTACCGTAACAACGATTCTCCTCTCATTATACCGTCCGCTGCAGTTATCGTCGTCCTGGAGTATACCGTCCGCTGCAGTTATCGTCGTCTTGGAGTATACCGTCCGCTGCAGTTATCGTCGTCTTCACGTAGCGTGAAGTCATCATCAACTAAGATGGTGTTTTCGTACTCGTTAGCTTTAAAACTATGTCGGACTAAAGTGTGTTATTGAACTTTCTTACATATTATTGTTGTCCTCTAATTCATTGTCATCGTTCAAATAGTGTTGAACATCGATAACATAAACATTTCGTAAGGTCAAGTGCATCGTCGTCGTAAGCTCATGGTCAACTCTCCTCGCTCACACGCGCCCGCAACGACGGTCCGTCACCCGGTGTCACACGGTGACAATGTGACGAACCACTGGAACACGCATCGGCAACCTGACCGCCATCGCGGGGTGTAACAAGCCTACTGTGACAAGTCAACTCTGTAGACGGGCCTCGACTCTTTGGACCTCAATAGTTTACTCATCAAAGTCAGTCAAAACCGAAATCAAATCAAAGTATTACATTTTTGCTGTACATAAGGTGTGAATTTAGTATGTGACCAAGATGTTACCCTCATTGCTAGAACCACGTACCGCCTGTGTTTCTGTATAATACACTAAGTAGATCTTTATGTCAACATAAGTTCTTGAAGACTGTTAGTTTCCTCTTCAGTGATTTGATGATAGTCTGACTGAGTCTCACTTGAGACAGCACTGCCGTGAGGCATGATACTGCGCACAAAAAATGCTGAAAATCTCATCCTCTACTCACGCATAGTAAAATGAGACTGATTATATTTCGAAGTTAAATGAGATAGGCGATTGAAAAGAATACCTGGCGAGGCAAAGGGGTTGCATGCACTTCAGATTGCTCCGAAAGGTAATCGGTGAGTTTGATATGAAGGGTTATTTCTAGTACGCAGTTTCGTTGCATTCACCACAACGACCTCCTCTTCTCCTTATTTTGCCCACCGCTTCATGTGTTAAATGAGCTTCCCAAAGCCAACATCCTCGCCTCCTTATTTTGCCCACCGCAGCATATGTTCCTTCCAGTTGTTTACCCCAACTCCTCACCTTTCCATGAGGTCTATCAAAACATGAACAGAGTCGTTTCAAATATCTGCTCCTTATTCTGTCTCCGACCCATGCGCCTTTCTTCCCTCCTAATCTACTCAACTCTATATTGTGTCTCTCTAATCCTTTGATCTAGGCCACTTCTGCTCCTTACCCCTTTCCATACACTTGGTCACTGGGATATGTATGGCGTCTCATGTGTTCTCGTACAATTATTTTTCTCTCTTCATTTCCGTCTTCCTCGCAGCCGTATTGTGTAACACCTAATAGGTACACAGGGCCATTTCCGTCCTCTTCAACTATCATGAACGGGTCACGTAGCTATAATGCAAATCACGTAGCGCCTGCTGTCCACCACCCATTGCAACCCGCTCCAACCATCAGAGATTACTACTCCTTCATATGCAATTAGGGGAGACCGGGTAATTTAATTCCACTCGCGTCGAAAAACTTTTTGTATAGAAGGTTTCATGCTGATATTTTCATTTTGGAGTTGGAACTGAATGACTGCACGATCCCGACATTTTTTCCCGCGTGTTATTGTAGTCTAGTAATCACACGTAATTGCACTTAAGTTGGTTCCCGACAAGTTTACAAGTGTAGGAAGACAGCAACAGGTCTAATGGCCCAAACTAGCTTGCCATTTGATAGCAAAATAGCAAGTTTTGAAATAGAACGTCAAAGAGAGTTTCATGTGTCATGTATGTTGTTATATCATCAAGAAAGGGAACGGTTTGGCTGTTTATCGGCAATTTATGTAGAACTTATCAAACAGAGACTTGAGCGTTTCGATTGTATTGCTGATAACAACCTCCGCTGGAAGTTTGTTCCATTCTTCGACAATTCTATACGTGAAAAAATTGCGCGTGATGTCTAGTGAGGAACGTTTCCCAAGGATTTTGTATCCATTGTTCCTAGTCACTCCGTTCGAATCTAGAGAGAAAAGTCTTGCTCGGTCGACGTTTCCCTTACCCATCATGGTCTTCCACACTTCCATCATGTCGCCTCTGACTGTACGTTTCTCTAGCGAATAAAGATTGAGTTCACGTAGCTTGTCTTCATACAATTTATTCCGCAGCGAAGGGATGAGTTTGGTAGCTCTGCGTTGAACCTTCTCTAATTTGATAACGTCGTTTATATGATACGGCGATCCAAAGTTAAATGGAATACTCGAGATGCGGTCTATCAAATGCATTGTATAACTTGACCATCCTGTCTTTGTTTTTGTACGAGATAGTGCGGAATATCATACCTTGCATTGTGTGGCCTTTCATGACAGCATCGTTACACTGCTTGCTACTGCTCAAGTCATTACTAATGATGACACCTAAATCTTTCTTTTCGGTGACAGGGTTGAGTTTCTTTCCGGACATTGAATATTTGTGTTATTAGGTTATGAGGACCTATGTGCATAACTTTCCATTGTCTACACTACATTTTATTTGCCATTTTTCTGACCAATCAACAATTTTGTTCAAGTCTAGTTGAATTTGCTGGCACTCTAGTTCAGTTTTTGCGCTTCCTCCTTTCTTAGTGTCGCCTGCAAACTTGCTAATGTGTGAGAGTACGTTGCTATCAAGATCGTTGATGAATATTGTAAAGAGAACTGGACTCCGTTAGGTACAACTCGCTGCCGTCTGTCCGTAAGCCAGCATTTTATCCAGCTGTTAAGCTCACCTCGAATACCGATGCTGTGCAATTCCCTAATTAGGCACGTTTGAGATACTTTATCAAATGCCTTCTGAAGTTCAAGGTAAATTATATCGATTGGAGATGTTGTGTTGGTGATTTCTATTATGTTATTGAAAAAAGTAGCAGGTTCGTAAGACAGGAACGGTTGTGACTAAAGCCACGCTGAGAGTTGCCAATCAGTTTGTTTGATTATAAAAATTCTGTAATTTTGTCCGTTATCAAACTTTCGATCATTTTGCCTATGACTGAGGTGAGACAAATTGGACGGTGTTTGCCAGGACTTCTTTTTGTCCCTTTTTTTTAAATGAGGGTGACTTCCAGTTTATCAATATATTTAATAAATTCGACAGGAGAAAAGTTCACTGTGCTGAGGGCTTCAATTCGTCTTTCCGCGATGATATCCTCAGGATTAAGATTATCCTGATTCTTTGACGTAAACACATAACAATAGTATCCATTAAGTTGGACACTCGTTTGGTGTCACCCGTCTTTTAGTTCACCAACATCGTTCTCGAGAGGACTAATAACAGATCTTGATTTTTTTCTCTCGAAAGACGTATAACTAAAAATTGGTTTCGGATGAGTTTTGGCATTGGCTGCAATTTCATTTTCATAATCCTACTTCTTACGTTTCGGGACCCTCTTTAGATTTCTTCTGCTGATTTAGTATCTTTTTTTTGCTGTTTGCTCATGAGGATGTTTCTGTTTTATCGAGAGCTTTGTTTTTTTTCGTGACTGAAGACGCTGCAATTTTCCTTTCTAGTACGTAAGCTGATTAGCTGCTGTTGGCCTGTTTTTGCGCGGGATATGCTCATATTCGATATTTCTAAGTGCAGTCAAGGAATTGTTAAGCAATTGATTGACATCTTGTCCGAGGGTCATATCTACTGACGATATTGACTCTCTTAAGCCATCAAAAATAGCTAATCCAAAATTAGGGACTTACTTTTTCACAGTTTGTTGACGTTTTCAACTCGAGATCTATCAAAAACCGTATAGAGTTGTGGTCGCTGATTCCTCGTGGTTCGCCCACTTCGACGTTCGTGACTTGTGAGTCGCTTGCACAAAATAGGAGTTCAAGAATATTGCTACCTTCTGTAGATGTCTTCACCATTTGGGTCATGAACTTATCGTCTGCAAAATCAATCAGACGTTGGCCAGTGGCAGTGTATTCGTTAGTTTTCCAATCAATGTCGGGGATATTATAGTCTCCAAGCACTATACTATGTTGTGTGGTGACGACATCGATGAGGGTGTTGTAATGGTTGATGTCATTTGCAACCTTGCTTTTTGGGGGTCGACAGACGAGGGTGATTTGAGATTTTATATGTTTACCGACTACTAGGATTGATACTATGTCGTATCTGCTGTTTGGAATGGTGACATTTAATATTTGCAGAGTGTATTTCACGAGAAACAGCACTTTTCTGCCCTCTCGGTCTTGGCTATCTTTGTGAAATAGCGAGTAAAAGGGGAAAGTACATTTGCCGGAATAATGACAGGTGCTCAATTTCATTAACGATTCTGGGATTGCCATTATGTCGATACATTCATTCATTGCATGGATACCTTATTTTTCGATTTTGTCTCGGAGACTTCTAGCGTTCACATAGTAACATTTGAGAGTACCGTTAGTCACATTAACTTGATTTTCTTGACTTAATCTTCTTCTACTATGTGGCCTTGTGTCGGAGCCAAGACTTTCGTTTTCGGTTACTCGGGCTGTACAAGCGGATGGGCGACTATTGCCTCTTACTTAGACTGGACTGATGACAGGAACGTTTTTTTTTTGCTACGGCCTACGGTGATGTTTTAATGGGCTCTTGTATTTGCTGTGTATTAAGTGTTGAAACGGGTGGAGGACGTTGGGTCATCTCGCCGGGTTGCGGATATGATTTTAAGTAAGTTTGTTGACTTTTTGCGGTAAAGATACCAGCCCCTATGTTTTAAGGATGTTTTCGATGGCATCTAGTCCATTCGTGTTTATGCGAGCCTTGTGGTTGATTCTATTAAAGTTATAGTACTTTGATTCTATCATCGTTTCTCAATGATCAGAGAAAGGGATTTTCTGTGCTCTGCAGAAAGTTGCTAGGTGATTGTTAAAAAAGATCATCTAGCTCAACTTGTATCGGCTTTGGTTCGGGTGGGACAAGATACCAGTGACGTGTATGTTCACGTGTGAGCCTTTGACATTTTTCAACATGGTTTTGTACCTTTTCCACGCTGATTCTGTCTGTGACACGCCTTTAGCTCCTACTTGAAATATATTTCGTTGAGAAGAAGGTATCTTTTCCTTTACGATTATGCCCTCAATTTCGTCGAATTTTAAATATGTTTTGCCGAGCATTTTTAGTTGAATTCTCCTTTTCGCTGATTTGATTTGAGGGAGGTGACATTGTAATCACCAATCACTAAAATTTCCTCTGTATTTTGAGAGTCTATTTCATCGGGCAATACGCCAAAACGGTTACGTATGTCGGGTCGGATGTGGTGAGATAGTGGCCGAACGTGCGGTGCATTGCCACAGCGTGACTGCCTCTTGCTTACCACCGTAGTGTACGGTGCCTCGCTATCTGTGAATGAATTTTCAGTCTATTTGGTGCTGTTATTGATATCTTCGTGTAGAGCTATAAGCTTATTGACCAATTCAGAGTCTAGGTGCACTAGAAGTTATTTCACTTGATTTAGGGTGGCCTCAGCAGTTTCTTTGACTTCTGCTAGTTCGCTGTTCACAAGATCTTTGAATTCGTGGAATTATTTCAACACGTTTTCCAATTTTCATTTAATAAAGGGAACAATATTTTTGATCTGCAGGTTGGTTGGTTGGTCTCGTTAGTTAAATTGCAAAGGTTTCGGTTTGATCAATCGAAATCGGCATTATTTTGAATTTCGTCTGAATCTAGTTGTATTAGAAATTGTCGGTAGAAGTGGGTATATATATGGATGGGGGAGATATATTATGCGAGAAGGAGATTACCCAACTGTTACTGTCTAATGTGGCTGTCATGACAGTAGTTTAATTGTCGTGCAGAATCAGATGACAAAATTGTTTTATGAACACATTTTGACATATCATATTTCTTCTATGTCGCGTCAACAGAACGTCTCACCCCGATGCAGATGTTCAAATGCATCGCTTATATAAAATCATGAAAAAATTGTATCCACTTTTACTTCATTCGGAATTCAATAACTTTAGAAGTGATCGATCTACAGTACAATTTTCGTCTACCTCACGTATAATACTTCGCCAACCTTTCGCTTAGTCGTTGTCAAATTTTCACTGGGTCACTATGCCGCTGACATGAACATTGATATCCAGAAAACTGTATTTTTTTACAGCATTATCCTGGACTGTCAACACGACACATTTAGTTTAAGAGCTTCCAATCCAGATTTCTTTTTCAAATAATTGATACTATTTCTTCACTGGATTATTATTTACAATCAGGCCCAACAATCAAACAACTGCTCACACACATACTCAGGAGAAGGACTTTCTCAGCAAATCAGTTGTAAACAATTGAAGCATTGTTCTGCCCTTGCTGCTGAATCAGTCACTAACGTTACATACCACTGTCACCCAAGTAAAACAGGAAAAAAGATTCCGTAGCAAAGACAACATTATTACAGACACCTATAACTTGCAAAGTAAATGGGCTGTACCAACCAGTTCTTTCAATAAAAAATATCAAAATTTAAGAACTTGCAATTTTGACTTAAGATATAATAGTTACATGTCAAATTTCTACAACGATTCGGCAAATAATTAAAAATTATAGGAAAAAGAAGCGGAATATTTAAAATGTGCAGTGTTCAGAATGTACGAAACACATCATGTGTAAATTATCAAATTAATTTAAAAAACAACATCGGTTGTAGGAATCATATTGCTGGTAGGAATCATATTCAGTTTGCTTGAAGAAGGTGAAAATTAATTAATAGATCAAAACAGCGATTTCAATGACTGAGAAGCCATGGTGACCAGTACCTTCATCAAAAATCCAATTCAAATCATTCAATTTAAAAAAAAAAATGACTCCATGTTGATGAGCTAAAAACGGACAACACCAGAATAAGTGTTCTACCTAAGGAAGACATTTGTTCTGTATTTACGTTAGAGAATCGAAATATTCTTATTCCTGAGGATATCGTAGTGGCAAAACGAATTGAAGCCCTCGGCACAGTAAATTACCCTCCCCCATCCCGCCGAAGTTATTAAATATTAAGATAAATTAAAAGTCACAAAATCTCCAGGTCCAAACCAATTTCATCCCAGAATTCTATGAAAGACTAAAAACGAAATCGCCCATCATTTATCAAACATTTTCACCCAATCTCTCACAAATGGCACCTGTCCCTCTAAATAAAAACAGGCCAATGTTAACCCGATTTTTTTTTAAATGACTAACAGAGTTCCTACAATTACGGCCAATTACTCTCACCTTGGTCATTGGCAAGTTGATGTAAAGTTTGAAACCGGATGAAATTACAGAATTCTTGGAATCAGACAAATTGATTGGTGACTCTCTGCATAGCTTTAGTCACAACCGTTCCTGTCTGACGAGCCTGCTACTCTGTTTCAGAAATATAATTGAAATCCACGACACAAAGTCTCCAATCGACATCATTTACATTGAATTTTAAGAGGCCAGTGCCTAGTTAGTAAATTGCACAGCATCGATATTAGAGGGGAACTTAACAATTGGATACAATTCTAGCTCACGGACCGACGGCAACGAGTTGTACTTAACGGCGCTTCCTCCTCCTGCGGAAATGTTACAAACGGTGTGCCTCAGGGATCCGTGCTAGGGCCAGTTCTCGTTATAATATTTACTATCGGTCTCGATGTCAACGTACTATCAAATATTAGAAGGCTCGCAGACAATACTAAGATCGTCGGAAAAGTGCAAACTGAACTAGAGTGTCAGCATTGTCGATTGGTCAGAAGAGCGGCAAGTAAAATTTAATGTAGACAAATGTAATATTATGCACATAGATCCTCATACCGTCAAACCCGAAAATGCAATGTCCGAACAGAAACTCATTCCTGTCACCGAAGATAGATTTGTATGTGTCATCAATAGTAACGACTTGAAAAGCAGCAGGCAATGTAACGATGCTGCCAAGAAAGGCAACACAATGCTAAGTATGATATCCCGCACTATCGCCTACAATAACCAACACAGTACGCTCTAATTATTTATTGCATTTGTTAGATTGCATCTCGAGTATGCCGTTCAATTCTGGTCTCCATTTTTTAGAAAAGACGTTATTAAATTAGAAAAGGTTTAACATAGCGCTACAAAACTCATCCCCTCACTGCGGAATAAATCGTACGAAGACAAGCTACGTGAACTCAATCTTTATTCGCTAGAGAAACGTCGAGTCAGAGGCGACGTGATCGAAGTGTGAAAAATTATGAAGGGTGAGAAAAACGTCAACCGAACGAGCCATTTTTTCACTCTAGATACGAACGGAGTGACTAGGAACAATGGATACAAAATCGTTGGGAAACGTTTCCCACTCGACATCACGCGCAATTTCTTCACGTGGGTTGCGAACAGCAATACAATCAAAACGTTCAAGTCGAGGCTCAATAAGTTCTACATAAATCACCGATAAATAACTAAACCGTTCCCTTTCCTGTACCAGCATTTTTATTTTAATATCAATGATTACTGCTCATTCAAAATCTTGTTACTTGACACGCAATTGGCTCGTCATCGTTGTGCGATAATACCTGACAATCCAGTATTGTTTCCGTCACGAATAGCTGGCCTCGCGATGCTAGGTTGGACTAATGTTTTAATTCACTGTATTCTGCGCAGGTATTAAAGATGCTACTTTAATTCGCTGAATTCTGCGCAGGAATTAAAAATATTACTCTGTTACTTAGCCGCCGATTATCATTTGGTAAGATAAATTTACGTACTCAAATTTATGTTGCATGATGTGCCAATATAGGAAACTGACACATTCGCTGGATGTTTCCTTTTCTGATAGTGTGCACGAGTAAAGCGAGTTACCAATCACGGGCTTATGTCAAAACCGGGGACCCAGACGGCAATCCCATTTCAAATTTATCAAAATAGCCCAACATATTATCCACTTTCCAAATTATCTATCATGTGATTCATTGTTGAACAATAATTGAGCGATAAAAAGTAATTACATTTAATCATATAACATTAGATGATTTAATCTAATATTAATTTAAACTAAAACTTGGAAAAAGTAATTGCCAGCTTGAAATGTTAAGGACAATCCTAGTTTTGCTTTTCCACGCCTGATTGATTACCGTTTCCGTTGGCTTTCTTTTTTCAAGACTTCGTCCTCAGTGGCAGAAACGCACATGCAACTCTAGCTACAGTGCAGGCATTTTAGACCTCGAAAATACTGAGTCTTGTAATTGATCTGATCTATTCAACGGTGAATAATCACTCTAATTCTTACCATAAATTGGAGTTTCACTGAGAACAATGAAAACACTTCGGGTCTTGTTTTAGTAGTTCGCTAAACGTCAATTTAAAAATAACAACTTTTTTTGGTACCCGATTGATTTTATTGTTTATGACCTCAAAATATTAGTCAATAACAGCCTGCAAATTTTAGTTGTCCATACTGGACCGAGTTGATTTTCAACCTCAAACCCATTGGCAAAGTATTGCCTGTTCAAGCAGGCCACAACGATCCAGTCCGTCTGTTGCTGACTGCTCGTGGAGCATTCGTCGTGCCGCATATCAAACCAGGGTTCAATTTATAGCGCCCTCCATCACGACGGAGCGATGCGTGCTGAGTCGCAAGAGGCTACGCGGACACAGGACCTGTGTTCTTTCGAGTGAACAGCAGGAAACGTATGTTATTGTACCTGAAATGCAGTGTCCTTCTATCTCTTTTTACCCCAGGCCGACGTGTGTGCATTGAAATGTTCCCTAAAACTGGACTGCCCCCTATAGAGTTAGATGCAAAATATGCGGTAAACGTGACACATTCAGTTTGGATGTACCTGTAAAACAGATCCGAAAATAAAAGCTTCCGAACGATAAAATCATTTTTTTGTGACTTGCGGAACATCGGATTTACTCAAAAAGTCCATGTCAACAGTGTGGTAGGAGGGGAGACAACCGTTATTAGGGGGTGGGGGATTGATAACAAATGTATGCCCGCAGATATAATTGTTGAACAGTTTTACAACCCACCAAGACCCTCGCCCCCAAGGTGAGCAGCTGAAGCTTGAGAAATTAAAAAATATAATGGCATTGAATACGCAA
>SDVV010036391.1:0-10955 GCA_016164225.1 Gammarus roeselii
ATATGTACATAGTTCCGGCTCTTGAATATTGCTACACAAGATGTCTTAGCCCCATTTTATGCCTGCGTTACGTTACTTTAACTTTACTAGTCCGTTCAGCGGTAGTGCGGCTTACGCAATGCACCTCACCATAAAGTTTCGACCCTAACTGGAATACCCTTGGCAAAACGCAGCAGTCAAATTTCGTGTCATCAAATCTGTAACACGTCAACTACATATAGTGCAACCTTATAAATTCCAATGTTGTGTATCATTTGAACGGAGAAAATGTTTTAACTAATTATAGGTCATAGATTCAATACAAATTGATTAGTTATTTAATTGATCCCATTTATCCATGTACAACGAGGAATTTTTCGATAGAAACAATGGTTTAATTAAAGAAGTGTATGACTGCACAAAATAGAATTTCTATCTCAGCGAGCAAGTAAGCAAGGTACGGGCCACTCCAACTCGTGAATGTTTGCCAATCATATCAGCAATGGTAATCACATAGAAACAACCTTCGTTACTAACCAATCATTGTACAACGCAAAGCTCGGCGTTATTGCGTTTTACTCATACTATCAGTTCTTTATTGTGATAATTATTATAACAAAGTCTTTCTGTATGTTCTTTATATATTAGATTATTTTTCTTTGGTGTGAGGTCAACGAGAATTTCCGGCTTTTAAATTGAATAGAAGATTCTGTATAAGAGTCCTCAACGCATAGAAGAGTATGGAAACCCGAATTTTTTCCCACATCTATTTTTAGCCGATGGCCTAGCAGAATACAAATTGTCTTTGGTACACGACTTAAATACTTTTTGATACAATTTCATGAATGTGACATCATTGACTCGACAGTCTGAGCTGGGATGATCAAACAGAAGAGAGAAGAGCACTCATCATAGCTCTCTTCTTTGGTGGGCCGTGACAAGTCATGTCTAAATGAAGAAGACCATTAAAGTATCCCTTGTATAGATGAATGAATGCTCGATCGGAAACAATGAAACACCTTCCATATTCGAGTTCCAACTCTCTGTTCTGGAACATTTTCTCGGACCAAAATCTACAGCCCGTCTACATGGTTATGGCCGTCATTTTTACCTGGTACCTCGAGAGGCTTTAAAATTGTTTTTCCCAAAATGATTTTTACCCAACTTGCGCAGCGAGAAAAAGTACCTTTAAACCGAGAAAACTTCTTTGAGGGTAAAACGAATCTGCCGTTGTCAGATGGCATGGACGTGAGTATTGGGGATGCATGGAGTTATTGACCCAGGGAATGAGACTGCGGTCAGGAAGACCTGAAATGAATGGGTTGTGGGAGTCAGGGAAGCTTCGAAACACAAAACCAGAGAACATGTTTCATATCTGACCAATTACCTTTTATCATTGCAATATTTGTTTGTATTCAAATGTGCTACAATAAAGTTTACAAATGCTTCCAACTCCCATTAGAGACTCCAAGAATGTACCAATATCAGTTCAATTTCGTGAGTATATGATCCCATCACCTATACGTCAGAATTACCTTCTTTTCAATCCGTGAGTACCTCATGCCATCAGACTCCAAGTCAGTTCTGTCATCCTTATAATTCGGTCATTATATTATCCCATCAGGCCTCAAGTCAGTGATGCCAGCATTTGAATTCTGCGAGCATTCTCGTCCTATCAAGCGTTCAAGTCAGTACTGCCGTCATAACGACGCCATGTCGTCTCTCCTTGTCCTAGTATTCTCATCCCATCAAGCGTTCAATTTAGTTCTGCCGTCATTACGACGTCATGTCGTCTCTTCCTGTCCTGGTATTCTTATCCCATCAAGCGTTCAATTCAGTACTGCCGTCATTACGACGCCATGTCGTCTCTTCCTGTCTTGGTTTCTCATCCCATCAAGCGTTCAATTAAGTACTGCCGTCATTACGACGCATGTCGTCTCTCCTTTTCCTGGTATTCTCATCCCATCAAGCGTTCAATTAAGTACTGCCGTCATTACGACGCTATGTCGTCTCTCCTTGTCCTGGTATTCTCATCCCATCAAGCGTTCAATTTAGTACTGCCGTCATTATGACGTCATGTCGTCTCTTCCTGTCCTGGTATTCACATCCCATCAAGCGTTCAATTAGGTACTGCCTTTATTACGACGCTATGTCGTCTCTTCTTGTCCTGGTATTCTCATCCCATCAAGCGTTCAAATCAGTACTGCCATCATTATGACACCATGTCGTCTCTTCTTGTCCTGGTATTTTCATCACATCAAGCGTTCGATTCAGTACTGCCGTCATTATGACACCATGTCGTCTCTCCTTGCCTTGATATTCTCATCCCGTCAAGCGTTCGATCCAGTTCTGCCATCATTACGACGCCATGTCGTCTCTCCTTGTCCTGGTAGTCTCCACAGGCAAGCACTTGCAAGTGTCGCAGTGGCGCGGACTTAACTAATTATGTCGCCTCATTGCAGACTTTACTGAGCAGCTCCTGCTGCTAAGTATCAAAGGAAATCCCGCGGACAGGGAAGTGCCCCCGAACGGCTTTGGTGAGGCGAGAAGAAGACAGCGAAAAAAGGCAAAGGAATCACTTGTAGTGCAATAAACGGAAGGGAAGATCTTAGGAGTCGTTATATCTGCTGGAGTAACGTGTTGACTAGGGTTTTGGCGAGGTGAAAGTGAGCAGTACAGTCTCGTGGACAACACCAGCAGCAGTAACATATTCAGGGACATTATTTCCTTGCGTACCATAAATTTTGCTTATGCAGTACTGGTCAGAAGTACTTTGAATAGCAAGTGTTACGTGCATTTCTTATTCCACACAATATATCAGACAATTAACAATAAGTTTTGAGTTCTAAATATCATCCTATTAATTTTCCTCCAGCTATTATCCCATAATGGAATTTCAGTTAGTTGATTTAATTATAAGTATTCATTTAGCGTACGCTGGCTCATATTACAGAAGCTCAAAAATATTCGTGTCTCTGTCTCGATCCGATTTATCGGGTCAAAAGAACTGCTGTATAGATACAACATCTTGGGTCTAAAGGACTACCGAATTGATACGGCATTTTGGGTCTAAAGAACTTCTGGAAAATACGACTGAAACATCGAAAGCTTCTCAGGCTTCTTGTTACAAGAATGGCTCCATGATTAATCATAAAGCCAAGCGGAATTTTCTGTAAGTTGTTTTAGCTCAGCCAGTTGTTTATAGTTCTTACGATGGAGAATCTGCAATGAATAAAAGAGAGCTAAAGAACATTGTATTGGATTTTAAAATTGTTAGTTAGCAAACAACTCAACACCGATCATGTAAACAATTTCAGGTTTTGTTTTCATATATTATATTGTTTTGTTTTCATATATTAGTATGTTTACAGTGTTCAGGTGTGCAGATATGTTAAAAAGTTTTAAAGCATGAGAGTATGTGCAGCATTGAAAGACTTCATTCATGAAAGAGAATTGACAGAAATCTACAGTGATAATTTTGTCGCGGTTCCATTGAACGCGATGAAAAATTAACTTGAAAATTTCTTTTAGTAGCGGGGGTGCAACAAAATCACAGCAATGACTGTCTATCATGTTGAATTAATTGTTGAAATAGTCTGGTTTCTGTGTCAAAGACTAAAGACGAACAAACTATGCCATTCCTGAATGGAATATGACTTACGGTGTTATATCGTGACACAGCATCTTGATGAATTCAAAAAATCAAATTTCCAATGTGAATCAATAAATTGTGTAAAATAGTCCCCAAGACTTCTGTGAATCATTTAGTGTTGAAGAATTAAAGCTCTCAACAAACAGAATGAGGAACTCATTATTGAAATATACCGGTCTAAGTGTTTGACCGAACTGCATCACTATTTTCCACGACGGTATTCCTTCAATTGTCTACACGTTGGTCTCTGTGATCTACTCCTGTTCATTTCCTAGCAAAGAATCCAATCTCACGGAATAACATTCATTCCAATCAGCGACGAAGTGCTGAAAGAACCCAAGGACTGCCGCCTCCTGCAAATCCCCAGCGTCCTAGCTTATGAATAACAGTACCCTAAAGAAGAATGGCAAGACTGCGCAAGATGCATTTGCATAATGCTATCAGATAAATGATGACTTCTGCGGTTCGCAATCCTTACATTTGGCATCGGGAGGAAGTAGAGAGGAGGTGAAAGAAGTGCAGAATGAACTGGCTGGACAGCTGGGGTTGAATTCTTGGGCGTCAAGGAAAACATGTTAGAGTTAAGGACATTTAACGAGTCAGAGATTTGATTTGGATTTGAGGATCTGAAACCCATCAGAGAAAACGCTTAGATTAGATTAGAGGCTCATTTCTACTGAAGCCATGACGCATGGTGGATAAAAATCTCTCCAGCGGCAGAGTAAACGCCTAACTGCGAGAAGAGGTTGTCTATCGCAATAGAAATCATTGTTGGGAGTTCAGGATTTCTAACGCGTCAGTTATCATTTTTGAGAGTAGATGATCATTGACGTGGGAGTAAAGGGCTTCTCTTGGGAGCTCAGGACCTCTACTGTGTCGTCAAAGCTTATGCTTCTGATTAGAGTATCAACAACATGTCATGACTAGCGATTGAGAGTCAAGGGTCTCGTAACTTTCAAGCGATGACCTCCAACGAGGCAGAAATCATGCTTGACAGTTGAGAATTTTTTTTTTTTTATGAAAGAGATCACGATTGGGAGTAGAGAATTTTGCGACGGAGATCAAGGTTGGGAGTTGAGAATCTCACGTCGGAGATCACGGTTGGGAGTAGAGGATCTCGCATCGGAGATCACGATTGGGAGAATATAGTTTCTTACGCGTCATAAATCATGCTCTGGAGTTTCGTGATAAGCTTCGTCTGAAACGTGCTACCCAGATTTCAATGTCACACAAGAGTGAAATCAGTGTATGACCGAGCTACCATCAATAAGATGTGCCCAACTGGGACAAATCACATTCTACTGGCCTTAAGCCTGTACAATGCCTCAACATTGCCGTGGGAAGCGAGGCTGGAGCAGATGGCTCACAATTTCCTTAGTTATGTAATATTTTTAAAAGTACGATATCAACAAGAAATCGTCAACGTTTAATAGCTTCACAAAACAATGGAATACCAATGTATGTAGACTGAATGTGACCATGATTGTCATGAATTACTATACTTGTTTGGCAACAGTGTTCAAAAAGGAAATTACTTCACTGATGAATTTATTACAATTAGAAAGTATTATATTTCCTTACTACAGAGTCAATCTGAGAATGAAATCTTCTGTCCAAAAAAAGCTGAAGGTGGTTGCAGAACCATTTTAATGTGATCAGACGCGCAAAGCATTTTTGTTGTCTATGCTGCCGCCATATCGGAAACATAAAATCCATTACCAATTTACTCTACCCAAACATTTCCTCGAATCCAAGATCTGCCGCCCATCTCTCGATTACAAAATCTACCACCCGTCCCTCTAATCCAAGATCTACCGCCCGTTCCTCGAATCCAAGATCTACCACCCGTCCCTCGAATACAAGATCTACCGCCCGTCCCTCCAACACAAAATCTATCGCCCGTCCCTCGAATACAAGATCTGCCGCTCGTCCCTCGTATACAAGATCTACCGCCCGTCTCTCGAACCTAAGATCTACCACCCGTCCCTCAAATCCAAGATCTACCGCCCGTCCCTCGAATCCCAGATCTACCGCCCGTCCCTTGAATCCAAGATCTACCGCCCGTCCCTCGAATCCCAGATCTACCGCCCGTCCCTCGAATACAAGATCTACCGCCCGTCCCTCGAATCCAAGATCTACCGCCCGTCCCTTGAATCCAAGATCTACCGCCCGTCCCTCGAATCCCAGATCTACCGCCCGTCCCTCGAATACAAAATCTACCGCCCGTCAAATAATTTATCATCGCATTTTTTTTCTGATACTTCGAGAAGCTACGAGATGGCTTCTACACAAATTAGTTTTAGTGCTACGAGGGCCTACCCATGGGAGAAGGAGGCGGAAAAAATGCGTTACTATCGGGAGGTCTTGCTCGAGTGAGGCTAAAACTCAGCGGAATTGGTTTTCAGTGGAAAGTAGTGACTAAGTTGAAGAAATATAGGCCGATGAAGAGGTTAGTGACTTAGTGGAACACCGATATACCTTTGTGGTAGGGGATCATAGTGGAGTGTTGTGGCTCAGTGGAACACGACCATGCCTCAGTGGTATACGATTTTAGTGGAGAGTAGTGACACAGTGGAACAAGGCTAAACCTCAATGGTATGGGATTCAAGTGGAGGGTAGTGGCTCAGTGGAATAAGCTAAGCCTCAGTGGTAAGGGGTCTCAGTGGAGGGTTGGGGCACATTGGAACTTGGCGAAACCTCACCGGAAAGGGATTTAAGTGGAGAGTTGTGGTTCAGTGGAACATGACTAAGCCTCAGCGATAAGGGATCTCAGTGGAGAGTAGTGGGTCAGTGAAACATGACAAAATCTCAACAGCAGGGGAGCTCAGAATTGGGCAGTCCATTTGTGATACTTGGGTTAACCTCTGCCGCAGGGGATCACTGTGGATGATAGTGACTCAGTAGAAAAACGCCAAACCACACTGGTAAGAGATCTCAGTTGGGGTTATTATCACAGTGAAACAAACGGCTTTGTGGTGACTATAAATAAAAGAGCAAAAAACAAAAGCGACGGGTCAGATGGAGATTATTTTCGAGCCACGGCGCGCAACAGTTATCCAGAATTGGAGGGTGGGGAGGGGGGCAAAAGATCCACTCATTGATAGAGAACCGTCCCTCCCTTCCCCGCAAGGGGCGATGGGGAGGTGGCTACCGTGAATGATCCTGTTGCAATGATCATGAAGGTGTTGACACTAACAGCAAGTTGCTTCCCGAACAGAAAAAGAATGGACGCGCATACATCGGGAAAAATCACATATTTTAAACCCATTTCTCTAACACAAATAACATCAATAGATAACGACCAACAACACATCTAGAAGAAGATAAAAGGAAGCATTCGAGTTTCAAATACTTCTACAACGTCCAATAGCCTCAGTAATCAAACACGCCTCTCCTTGTCTATCGTTTTAGTCTCCATTGACAAGCGCTCGCAAGTGTCGCAGACTTCGCTAATTAGGTTGCCTTAGCAGGCTTTACCGAACAACTATACTGTTCCAGAGTATCAAAGGAACTCCAGGGGTTCTAGGATCTTCGTCAAAGATGTCCTGTTGAAGCGTAGAAAAAAAGAGGACCGTGAATAGCGTGTAAGGCAATGCAGGGAAGAGAATGTATTTTTCAGCAACCTCCCCTGTACAGGCATCAGTCAGCTGGCAGGCCTCTCTTGATAGTTTTTTTTCTCTCCTTGTAAGTGTGAGGCGTGTGATTTAAATTGTGATAATTTTTTGAGTAGGTATCGTTCTTAGTGGTCACTCTTAGTGGACAGCCAATATCCGTCCATCTTTTCAATGGATGTTCCATGGGATTGGTTCAGTTACATTCGCGAATATCGCAGTACAAATCGTAATTGGTCCTGTCGATAATTTATCCAAACAAGGAGAGAGGTCAAATAAACTGGATCATTTTGGTTTCACCAACATTGATAATTATTTTCATTAAATAATGTTTTACCGGCAAAGGCGTCAACGAAGTTCGTCAACTCTAGAATTCTTGAAAAGGGTCGGCATTCAAATCCTGAATGCATTCAGAAATCGTTACAACAGTTGTACGAATAATAGATAGGAAGCTGAACTAAGACTACAGTACGTTCTTTAGATATCCTACAAAATGACCGCCGTCAGCTACAATTCACTTCTCAACACGATGGCCAACACTCGTGACGACTTTCCCGAACATTTCACTGTTGATCGAGGCGATGACTTCTCTCACTTCCTTCTTGAGTTTATGAAGAGGTGCAGGCTGTAACCTATATACATGGTCCTTGACGTAACTCCAGAGAAAAGCAGTCGAACGGATCAAGGTGAGGAGATTTTGGTAGCCACGGAACTCACTCCTGTGTGAAATGAATTTGTCAAAACGAGCGGTATGCCAGTCCACGGCACTTTTTGAGGTGGGCGCCGGGGCTCCATCTTGCTGGAACTGTAGCTCTGATGTCCCTCTGCGTACAAGAGTACTTATAGGCTTATCAATGTATATCTGGATTGATATTGTAATTGCTTCGCCTGCTCCAGTAACTTCAAAGAAGACCGGACCATGAATTGTCGTCACAGTCCACACGATTATCTTAGGAGAATGCAACGGCTTACCATCATTGAAAGAAGGTTTTGAAGGCGACCACATCCAGTAAATGTTTATTTGGAATACCCTTCAAGTAAATATGAAATTTGTCGCATATCTATTAAAATCGATTTTTTTTTTTTTAACGTGCTTAGCTTCGATTTAATGTATTTAGAACAGTGGTTGCGATTATAAAGTAAATACATGTTTGGCGCTCACCCCTCTAAGTTTTTTTAAAAATATTTTCAAATTAAATATTAGGAAAACCGCTTTTGAGTAAAGTGTAGTGAATTATTTTTTTGTCATACATAATTCAAAGTATTAAACTAAATGTTGACAAATTAATGCATTTTTTTCGGAATAATTGACCCACTGAAACTATAATGACGTAGAATTGAACGATTTGATTTGGTTCCACTGACGTTTTTATTTGATCGTCAAACTCGTCCACCCGTCAAAGAGTATACGTATTTATCAAAATAATATTAGAGTTCCAAAGCATAAACAGTCCCCATACACTTACCGTTACATGGTTTTGGACCCAGACACTTTATTACCACCATTGCCACTATGTAACGACTATGTAACGGCCACTATGTAACGACCAGTGCTACTATGTTACAATCAGTGCTACTATACCACCACTAGTGCTACTATTCATTATGTTACAACCAGTGCCATTATGTTACGACCTGTACCGGTATGTTACGACCAGTGAATCTATGTTACCACCAGTGCTATAATGTTATGATGAGTTACGATCAGTGCTACTATGTTCCGACCAGGGCTTTTATAATACGACCAGTACTTCTATATTACGATTGATGCTACTATGTTACTGCCAGTGTTACTATGTTACGATCAATTCCACAATGTTACGACCAGTGTGTTACGATCAGCATCGTTGTGTTACGACCTGTGTTACTATGTTACGACCTGTGTTTCTATGTGACGAGTGGTGCTATGCTACGACCTGGGCTACTATATTACGACCAGTGCCAATATGTAACGATCTGTACCATCATGTTACGACCAGTGCCTCTATGTAGCGATCTGTATCATCGTGTTACGACCCTTGCCACAATGAAACGACATGCGCCATTAAGTAATGACCAGTGCCATTATGTTACTACTGGTGCTACTATGTTACGACCAGTCCTATTATGTAATGACCACGGCCTCTACGTAACGAACTGTTCTACTATTGGTGACGACCAGTGCTACGATGTTACAACCGGTGCCATTAGGTTGCGACTATTTTCAATGAGGAGCGTCTTGTGTCACCAAGTTGACACCAGTGGCACTATGTAACGACCTATGCAGCAATATCAAGACAAGAGCTTCTAGGAACTGGGGCTGCAACCAGTGACAACACATCGATACCATGCAGTGCCGTGGCTACAACCAGTGCAACACATCGATACCATGCAGTACCGTGGTTGCAACCAGGGGCAACATATTGATACCATTCAATACCCTGGCTGCAACCAGTGGCAACACATCGATACCATGCAGTACCGTGGTTGCAACCAGTGGCAACACATCGATACTATGCAGTACCGTAGTTGCAACCAGTGGAAACACATCGGTACCATGCAGTACCGTGGTTGCAACCAGTAGGAACACATCGATACCATGCAGTATAGTGGTTGCAACCAGTGGCAACACATCGATACCATGCATTACCGTGGTTGCAACCAGTGGCAACACCTTGATACCATGCAGTACCGTGGTTGCAACCAGTGGCAACACATCGATACCATGCAGTACCGTGGCTGCAACCAGTGGCAACACATCGATACCATGCAGTACCGTGGTTGCAACCAGTGGCAACACATCGATACCATGCAGTACCGTGGTTGCAACCAGGGGCAACACATCGATACCATGCAGTACCGTGGTTGCAACCAGTGGCAACACATCGATACCATGCAGTGCAGTGGTTGCAGCCAATGGCAACACATCGATACCATGCAGTGCAGTGGTTGCAGCCAGTGGCAACACATCGATGCCATGCAGTGCAGTGGTTGCAGCCAGTGGCAACACATCGATACCATGCAGTGCAGTGGTTGCAGCCAGTGGCAACACATCGATACCATGCAGTGCCGTGGTTGCAACCAGTGGCAACACATCGATACCCTGCGGTACTGTGGCTGCAACCAGTGGCAACACATCGATACCATATATTTCAGTACCGTGGCTGCAACCAGTGGCAACACATCAATACCATGCAGTGCCGTGGCTGCAACCAGTGGCAACACATCAATACCATGCGGTACTGTGGCTGCAACCAGTGGCAACACATCGATCGATATATATTTTCTCTCGCCTCACATGCTCAAATTTCCAATTATCTTGTTCACGTAGAAATCCGTTTATTTAGTGTACCCATCGATTATGACTCATTGAAATATTTTTTTCCTGTGTGCATATGTCAATTAGTCATTCTAACTATGCAGTTAGTTTCAATTTGGTGCCATCGTACGCCAAACAATGTGTGAGTAATGTAATAGACAACCTCATGTCGGACATTTTCTGCTCTCAAGCTAAGTAAATGACAGCTGAAACAGTAAATAGTCATGATAAAGTAAACGTCGGTGATCAGACTTACTCTGCTTATTTTTCTTGAAATTAATGGTCTAATGTAATGCTTGCATCTGTCTCGACATATTAAAAAGTGGAGAGTAGAGGATGTCCTCCAACAATGTCCATCGGTTGGTCCTTACTCTTCAACCCTAGTTTTAGGTTAATATTAAATTCACCCAGGTAG
>SDVV010036392.1:324-10955 GCA_016164225.1 Gammarus roeselii
TGTTACTGCTACTGATGTAGTTACTGCTACTGATATGGCGACTGCCAATGCTGTATCCACGATTACTGCTGTTGATACTACAACTGCATAGCGGAAGGGAATTACAATTTAAAAAATTCACCCGATATAAGTTCAAACAGGTCAAATTTCAGTTAACGATTTAATTTGTTCCTACGCTACTGATCGTGCTGATTCCTATGGTAATTCAGGGAATTTAATTTTTCTCCAAGTTGCTCCTGAACCGAATTACGACTTTTCCGTAGGTCAGGACGGCACACCGATATGATGCATGCATCCGTACTGATTGTTCAATAATTGCCATTGCACTGCTGGAATTTAAAATTTGTATTGGCGATGCAGTCGCAAATCTTCAACGATAACAGCTCTCTGCACAACTGCAGTCGGTAATGTCGACGCTCTCTGCACAACTGCATTTGGTAATGTCGACGCTCTCTGCACAACTGCATTCGGTAATGTCGACGCTCTCTGCACAACTGCATTCGGTAATGTCGACGCTCTCTGCACAACTGCATTCGGTAATGCCGACGCTCTCTGCACAACTGCATTCGGTAATGTCGACTCTGGACTAACAAACCGACTATTTAACATCGTCCTGAAACGTAAACGTTTGAAAACTAAATTTAAAGTCGCATCTTGCTCAACATTATTAATTTACAACTGCAGTTATATTCCTCTCTAACTCAACATGTCTGGAGCCTTTGAGATATAATGTTCTCAGTTATATTAACCCCTAACAAAAATTATAGCACGTCTATTCACAATTAATATTATCGCAAAATATATCTGAATTGATGATGTGTTGAATTGGTAACAAATAGTAAACACCTCGCCCCTTACTCAGTAGGTGGGTGCCATCGACTCAAGCTTTACCGCGACGTGTCATAGGTTCAAACCCAACTGCAGAATATTGAACTTTTATTACATTTTGACTCCTGCTACTGCACGTCGTCTGTTAAACGTATCAGTACAGGTAGTTATGGTTCACCCTGTTCGCCCAGCGCTGTCCATGGGTAAAGTGTGATCGGTCATAACTCGTCACTGACTGAAGCGCTTCAACAATTACCGCTGTGGCTGATCTGGAGTTCCATATACGTTTGAGCAAGGAGGGTGATAACACAGCCAGGTGCAGTGCGTCTGCATTACTAACGGTTAAATAACAGCTTCCACGCCAGCGCAGTAGCCAAGTGGATAGTGTCTCCGACTCCTATCTCTAGGTACCGGGGTTCTATTCCCATTTGGTGCGATCCTGCGTTTCACTTGGCATGTGAATTTAGTGGCTGCCAATTAACCTCTTCAGATCTTTCCCCCACAGATGACCTCGCTGCTCTTCAGCTGCACCAGCATCTTGTGGATAACAAACAATAATGATACTCTATGTAATTGTGGGTAGATTAAGTTACATTTAATGTTTTAAAATTGACAATAAAGATGTGTGTGCTCACATTTAGTTTAAATTTCGAATGTAGCTTTTATAGTTGCCCAAAAACAGTTACGCCTTTTCAGCTACTATCAATTGAATTAAAGTATGAAACTGCTCGGTGTTTCAAAGCACTGGATATAACTGGTTCGAGTGACGAACGATCAGCAAAAACCCTAGGAAAACCATTTGAACAACCTCTGGGGGATCATCAATAATCCAGTACTATCACAGCACCATTTAGTCGGTGGAAGGGACGAAGTATCGCCGGAATCCCGTGGAAATTGCTGGAGCACCATCTGAGTGATCATTGATAATCCAGCACCGATAGAGGCGGACATCCTCGAGATCAGGGGTCCCCAACATTTTTGTCGTCGTGGACCGGTCAATGTTTGAATAAATTCTGCGGACCACTGAAGGTAAAGTTTAAAATATTCATATTATGACAATGATATATACAATTTTCTGCCCTTCTGTTAACGATTTTTTTTTCTAAAAAAACTTTAACTTTAATTCAATTTCTGGGAATTTCAGTGAAGGAGAAGGTTTAAAAAAGTTATTTGTCTCATTAGAGATGAGGTAGCCGATATCTATGCAGATCAGAGTTGATTTTATAGTATTGTCCGTCTCAATAAAAAAAGATTTTTAAATATAATACAATATATTGTCTCTTGATAATTTATATTTAAAGACTTTAAGGGTTATATTTCAATCTCTATCTTACAACATTTTTTAACAATGATAATTTTGGTCAGTATCTATTTTTCCAATCTTTAGGTTATTTTTTTCAAGCAAGGTGAAAACGGGAGAAACAAATATTGTTAACATAGTTTGAAAAAAAATTAAACCTATTATTACAGATCAATATACATTCAGTTGGTCTGCTTCATGATCAAACTCCGTAAATCGAAGAAAAATAATCACTCTCCTTCACTCAATTACGCTTTCAACGTACTGTCATGCAAAATACGTAACACCAAGGCAATTCAAATTCGTTCAATCTCAAATAAAATAATAAATATTGAAAAAAAATCCGTCTCCACGGCCAGCTTATCGGTGATACCATGTCTGGGTTCATCAAGTGTTATCCTTGAGTAAGACATCGATAAAGGCGGACTGGTTAGGCGTCTATTGGGCATCCACTCGAGCCCGATCCTCCAAGCGGAGAACCCCAAGAATCTCTATCGCTACAGCAACGAGCGTCGAATTGTTTGGGACTCAGTTGGCCCGCTTATGGATGATGATGATGTACTCAAGATGTCACATGAGGACTCGGCCAGTGTCCTGAATAGCTTCTTTTGCTCAGTGTTTACTGTTGAGGGCCCCGGCTACGAACGAAATACTGGTTATGCTGGAAACTTTACCCTGAGAGACATCGTGTTCACGAAAGAAAAAGTTGTTGATCAAATCGAAGGACTGACCATTTACAAATCGATTTGTTCCGAAGGACACCACCTAAAAATTCTCCAGGACACTCGGAAGAACTGGCGGATGCCCTGGCCCACATCTTCAACTTACCGATAGCAAGTGGCAAGTCCCCGAAGACTTGAGAGCTGCTAAGTCAAGACAATCTTCAAAAAAGTTGACCGACAATCGCCCAGCAATTATCTACCGATCAGTTTCATGTCGAACATGTGCAAAACCATCAAGCAATTGATACGAGACGATCTCAGCGATTCTTGGGAAGACAACAGACTGATTCAGGACACCCGTCACGGTTCCCGCCTTAATGTCTGCTGGACTATTTCAACGAGGTTATCAACGTGTACGACCAAGCAAGGCAGTGGATGTCATCCACCTATAATTCCAAAAAGCCTTCGGCAAGGTGCCGCACATTCTCACCTTCACAGCAGACCCTGTTCCGGAGCGGTGGTTGATGCAGCGTGAAGAATTAACCGTTTTATTCCCTGCAGCACAGATTCGGGGCGGGACTTGGTGCTGCAGGGAGCAGAGCGACTTGTGGTTGTTAACTTATTTTCCGATAATGTTTGTGTCGTCGTCGCGCCTGACATTGAAATGACCACTGTTTTGGTGGTGGTATCTTCCTACGGAGGGACCCTGCCGATACAACGGTTTCGCTATGTTATGTAAGTACCTTTTTTGGGGGGGTTTCCTTTGACTAAATTCTGCTATAATTGTTTTTCAAAATGTAAAAAAATCTGTTTCTTTTGACCATGCCGAGGAGCTGCCACAAGCAACTCCTTTCCTAGGAGATGTTCTTCTGACATCTCACATTGAAATGCGAAAAACTCCCCAAGAACCATCCACACGTGAACAACACACCATCTCTTCTGAACTTTTGAGGAGAAACACTCCCAGGTAACTGGGCGTGGAGCTCCCTCATACCTTGCTCTTATCGAAATTTCATAACACTTCTGAAATTTACCACCTACACTATAGATGAGGCAAAGGCACGTCTATCTCTAGAAGAGGTCCTTTCGACGGCTCATGTCGAAGTGTGGCAGCCATCAAGGAATCACTAGCGTATAGAAGACTTAATCTTCTGAGCACATGAGGGAGGACCACTGGGCGTGGTGCTCCTCCTAAATGTGCTCATACTTTTTAAATATTTAATGTCCATATGCTTTGTAAAGAAGACTCGATTCCTAGTTGCAGTCCTTATGACCCAACCTCTGGGACAAGCCAACAGGCAGCCCTAGCCCCTAGTGTCCGTCACTGCTCGACTATCGGAGACGCAACCGTTTGAAACCTAAATGCTTCCCTTCACGTTTCTATACGCCCGCTCCTGAAATTGTCATCTGACACTCAACCGTTTTTTCTAAGGCTAAAATGCCCCGGGTAGTAGTGGGGGAGCTGAAAGTAGATACTGGTAATAGTAGCTGTAATCTTATATAATCTACTACGCGTTCTTGAGTGACAATTATTAAGTGTGAGATGCGAGTCCACCATCAGACAGGTTCAACAGATTGCGCAGGTGATCGATTCATCGAATCTTGAATAAGTTTCAATTCGTGTTTTATGTAGGAATCGTGCTTATAATAGAGGTCGTATTGTAAAGTAACTAAATAATTTGTGTGGGAATTGAATTTTACGCCTACACTTAAGCGCGCGTGCGAAGTAGGTGAACGAGACGAGAAGAACAACGAGGACCTTGGCTGAGACGAAGATGCCGCCTCTTCTCTTACCTTACTCGGTCTCCCTCGCCAGACTGAGCAAGCAAGAATTCGGGGACGTCAAGGAGCAGGACGTGGACAAGCCGTGTGTCGCTTCTGCTAGGTGGATGTAAAGATGGATGAGGTCCTGATGGCCTTCCAGAGGAGAAGTGACGACGGAGAGGAAGGTGGCCTTGCGGCAAAGCCTTTCGTTCTGAAGTACCAACTACGCACCGTCGTCAGTTAGTCCGACAGCAGAAAATGACCGGGTCCACGAGGAGATACGAGAGGAGACCGGAAAAATGCGTGAGTCGGTTTTGAAGGTACGAGCAGAGAGGAGTACGATTTAAGAGGACATTGATACTCTCCAGATAATCCGAGGTCTTATCTGGAGAGTTTCGTTGCAGCCCTTAGTAGAAACCTACGTTCCAATATGGAAAAGGATAGCATAGGCCAAGCGGTAATCACGAGGAAATTGCTGGTGAACGCCAGTGAGCTTTTAATCCCTGCTCTGCAACTGGATGAAAAGGCATCCCGGAAAAGGATTGACAGGCGGGACACAGCTTGACCGAGGAGGAGTCTTGGTGGTCTTGCCCTGACTTTCAGCCGTGAAATCCTCGTAAGGAGTCTGCAACGGCAGCTAGGATCCACCCCTAAACCCACGTCAGGGCCACCAGAACTGGATGTGAGCTCGCAACTCGTCAAAACCCCTAAACCCAAGTCCATACCACCCACTTCCCGTCAGCTCAAGAGGTCATCGGCTGTCCTTAAATAAAAACCGGGACTAAGCCGGTGCCTCGAACCAAGACATCATGTAATCAAACCGCATCCTCACTCGACGTAGCGGCGTAGATTCAAGAGGATTTCAGCAGGTCCAGAACCAGTTCACTTTTGTGAGCCGGCCAGCGTTCGTGATGCCGACACGGAATACCTTTGTAAGATTCACGGACCTGGACGGCAAAACTAAGACGCTTGTCATAGGTGCCTCATCAGCCGGTCGAATTTGTTTATCAGTCTAAGGGTCTAAGGGAAAGAGGCGCCTTGTGTGCAAGCTCGGTGCCACACTCGTTAAGATTAGAGTTGCCCTTGCGGAGGTTGATGTCTACAGCTCGGAGACACATAATCTGTCATGCAAGGTCGGAATATCTGCTATTTAAGTGTAAGCACCTGATTTTCGACCTTAAGACAGAGACGAATCGAGTTGCCGTCACATCCGTCCTACCACGAATAAATGATGATGACGACATGTACTGTGAACTCAACTATAGAAATTGAGCCCTCGAAGCTATTTGCAAATTCGACGGAGTGTCTTCCATCAACTTGTTTGATGAATTTTGTGAAAGGCCGATTATTTCCTAGAAATATTTTGCCGCGCTAAGAAATACTCTGCCCTTTAATGATCCAGTTTTGACTGCAGAGAACCCTACCTAGAGGGTTCCCAAAAGATTATCAAGAATAATAGAGTAAATAGATGGCCAAACCTTTTTTACAATATAGTTTAGGCACACACTGGAGATGGGATGGGAACAGTACATCGTTCCATTGGGTATTGTGGTATCAAGAGCGTGAAAAAACTCAACTAGTGCCTTAGTAAGCTGAACCAATATCAATCCATTACAGTTTTATTACAGTAAATAAAGGTACTCGTTGGTGTGAAGGACGATCAGATAACGGAGTTCGAACAACGCTGAGACGAAAGAAAAGTACGTGCTCTGGAGAGAGTTGGCAAACTATGCATCGTTCTACCGATGCGATGCAGGTTCCAGGCATGAACAACCTCAAACAAATTAACACTATATTGAATTCTACCATAATAGAGCTGTAAGGGATTGATATTGGTTGTGCTTACTTATGTGACTGCGGAATAGTTAGTTTCGTTTTTGCACGCGCTGGATACCACAATACCCCGTGGAACGATGTACTGTTCCCATCCCATCTCCAGAGTGTGCTCAACTTATCATGTACAAAGTTTTGACACTCCGTTTACTCTATTATTCGTGGCAGGCAAGCTGATTCATCAATGCAAAGATTCGATTGTCAGGATGAAATAAAATTTGTTAGGATATTTAATAGCGTATTGTAATGTAATTGGTATTAGTTAATTTATTCACTTGTGTGTTATAAATACAATAAATGCCTTTTATACCACTTGGTCATCAGTACTGGACGGAGCAATGAATCTTTTTGAAAACACTTGCATAATTATTATAACAGCTCCTTTATTGAAGTAAAGTGATCACTTACGCTCAAAGAATAATAATAATATTTTTAATGATGTTCGACTATTTTCAGTTCCATATATCTGTTTAGTGTTCAGTGTAGTAGAAGTGCAGTGATGTGCTGGTGTGACCATTCAACACAACTGCCGAGATGCACACAATCTGCTGACACAAGACAACAAGATGATCAATGCATTATAAAAATAGAGGTGCATTTCACTTATCTAAGCATAACACTTCTAACTCCATAAGACTGAAGTAGCTTCAGTTATATGGTTCCTATACCTACAATGTCACACTAACAAAAATACAAATTTGGACCTAACAAAGGCGAAAAATATCGCTGTACAGAAGGAGGTCTTGGGGCTCATCAATTGCTTTGAGACTATTAATTCAAAGCAACCTGGCCTCAGTTTGAGTGAAACAAAATAAACCGTTCACATTTAGTCCTAACAGTGCATGCATTTGGTAAATGAATCGCATTGTGTTAATTTCGAATAGTGTGGCTCAAAACTTCACACCTCTTTTCTGAATTGTAAACAAATTAGCGATAAAAAAACTAATACTAATCAACAGTACAGCTGCGAGTTCTAAGCTCACAGAAGCGGCAAATATTTTGTTCAGTTTGTTTCCAACTTCTCAGGGAAAGTTGCAATTTCACACAATTTTTCACATTGTTTTTCTCAATTTTTCAATTAGCTTACATTCAAACACTTCTTCTTGACAACAAATTAGTAAAGTATCAAACACAGGAAGTCACCTGTCCGGTCTGTATAAATTTGACTCTTGGTTAATTTTTCTGACGAAAGCTTGCCCAGAACATTGAACGCAACCGTCCAGAATGACCAACATTTGAAAGAACTGAACAAACAGCTGTAATTATAATAATAATCAATAACAACTCAAGAAATTTTACAATCTTTCGAACCAGCTAATACTTAGTAATACGTATTATGTAATATGTATTATGTAGAACCCAAGTAATGCATTTCATAAAGATGCGGATAACAACCGGGCAGTGTGGGCATGTGATTGTGTCGATGGTTTTGAAATCAACGCCTGGATAAAATAGTCAGCGGTCACGTGCATAGAGCACATCCACGTTGTCTGATGTTGTAGTTATGGATGGCGAACATGAATATCAGCATCACCTCCTTATCCATTAGATGAAAGAGCTAGTCACACATACAGGAACGTTGTGCTGTATACGTGGACAAGATCTTTGCAACACTCTAATATTTGGCCCCAATAACGTATGCACTTGCAATTGCTGAATGTTGCGTGACTTTCCGGCCCTGGCAAGTGGGGGCAATCATTCATACGTTATCACTACCAGTGCGTGGCACCTGGGATCATTAGGCAGAATGTTATGGCTACATCATGTTCGCTAGTTAGGGAGAGTTTTCTATTGGAGAACGGTATTTTACTATACGGTTTACGAGTAGCGTATATAAACTGACATGTTGTTCGGTTACGTTTCTACATATGTTCGAAGTACTCGGAAAGTTTGCAGACCAATTAAAAACAGAAGAATCTCAAATAGTACGCGATTTTTTCCGCCCTGAATTTTTCATTTTCAATGAAACACATCAGTTTCAAGCCGACTTTCAGTATGCTCTCTTGTTATGGCAATGTCAACTTTCAAACTATTCCAGGAGGAAGTCATTGAAGCAACTCGTGGGATCGTCCTTGCGCCAGGCCACTTAATGAATGTATCCAATTCTCTGAGAAAAAGCTGCCTTCAGAGCCGCGAAATGTTGGTGAGGCATAGCAAGTATCCGCTTCTCGTGATAACATTGAACGACATTCCCTACTGATTGTCAATTGGCGGTCAAATCCTCCGGAATCGTGACATATGCCAGTCATTTTGCCGAATGTCATTGAATATTCAAACTTCATGTTCGCCAGGAAATGATTAACTTGTTGATATTCAGAATAATTCAACAGTGGATTACAAATATCGGATGAACATACTTCTGCTAGAGAAGATAAAACCCAATATCACAGTATGTGGCAACATTTGTAACATCAAAAAAGGGACGGTCATTATCAGAAATCATCGAATAAATTATATTTACATTGAATTTACTTCTATGGAAGCCAGAAGCTGCATATCATTCCACGAAAAGCAGTGAACGCTTTTGTTTATCCGGAAAAGATTGAATCATCAGCATAGACATAACGTTAGTTAACACCTAGGAAAATTCGCGGAGACAATTGTAATTAGTGTGTAACGACTGAAACATCAAAAGAAACCAACGTTAGTTACCTTTTAGTGTTATTGGCCGACACTTGCGATTAGTAGCAACATGACAACATAGCGACACAGTGGGAAAATCGTTTGATTTAAAATCGTGGCATTCAACTCCCCTATTCTCACCGGTGCAGGCATACGCGGGAAAGCAATTATAATTAAGCCTGTGTATCTTCGCAATAAGGAAATGTAACGTCAAAGTAGGAAGGACCAGATAGGAGCTGATGATATAGTGTTATAGGAGTATTTTCGGCAATATTCAAGAAAAAAAATTTACACTGTTGTTATGTATGTATCTCAGATTTGCATTAAAATTACGATTTGGATTGGTCGTAAAAGTTCATTAGGACTATTCCTAAAGAACGAACTAGATTTAAGATTCTGGAGCTCTGCTGGGAGGTTGTTCCATGATTTTTATCCTGTGATCGAAAAGTTCGACAGGCAGTTTCTGTTTTCTTGACCTCAACGTGCACAGAATCCTTATTTCTTGTGAATCGATTGTTCTTGCTTTGCTGCATGATTTCCTGTGAGATCTTTCTGAATTTTTATCGACTCCTGGAGTGCCAGTCTGTTGTTGATATTGAGCTATTGCAATTTTTCTATGAGCGTGGACAACCAGTAACCTTGATATGATTTTTTTTTTTTTACAGAAATTAGGAACAACTGTATTTCGTTCAACTTGGATCACAGATCAGTTACGTGATGTTTGAAGGAGAGATCGGTATCAAACCGTACTACCAGACTTATAATTTTGTCTTCATCAAGTATGCCAGATTTGACAATCCTGATAGAGAAATTCATTGAAATTGTTTTTATTCTTGAGTTTGAGCCGGACAAGAGGCATTTTGTCTTTTTCTGAGTTGAACTCTAGCCGATTTTTATCGAACCTAGATTTCAAACTCTTTACAGCTGTCTCAGCGTCGTCTTTTAACGCATTCAGATCAGACAGTTGATTTTTTTGTAATTCTCAGTACAAAAAATAGGAACAACATTGGACCTAATTTCGAACCGGCTGACCGTTTGAAGATCAGGTGTTGGTAGAGCTCCGTAGGATGAACAGAAGGAGAGAGATGCATAGCTGGTGTCCACTGACGTCCGGTAGAAGGAGCTCGCACTCTCCTTGAATATAAGATGAACTTCAGAAGGACCTGCTAAACACAAAACTCCAATGCTGGCTCACTCGTGAAGCGACGATCAGGACAGGCAGACCACCGTAAATGTTGGGCACTTGTTGCCGACCACACTGCCATGTCTTCTTAATAAATTCACAGGATCAAAGGATGGCGAAAAAGTATTTATGCTTGATCAGAAGGTGAGGGATTCAAAGCTGGATCTTCAAAATAATTTAATGATGTTATACCCACGACGCACGTTTCGCTATACATTAGCTCATCAGGTGGGAGTAAATGCAAATTGAAATTCTTCAAAAAGACGAAAGAAATTACGCTGGTTATACCCATAAGGAGTATCCACAATACGAATTTTCAAAAACAATTAAATCAATACAAATGCCGCAGAAATAAACTAGTCCATGATCGATTTCTTCTTGGGTACAGTCCTGGTCAAGAGAGATGAACAGCAGAAGTCTAATGCAGTCCGGTTGAGGG
>SDVV010036394.1:0-10955 GCA_016164225.1 Gammarus roeselii
GAGCGCATCCAACTTTCTGCCTAGGGGGGTTTCTCTATCGCACCAATCCCCCCTCCAGAAAACTTGCTATAACACTAATCCTACCAGAACCGAATAAATATATATAACGAGCAACAGTTAGTGACCAATTAAACTCCACTACAACCATCTAAAGAAGAAAAAACATATATATAAATACAATGAATATCATAAATACAGTACAAATTAAAGTGTTCATAACATTAACCTTGCCAATCAAGGGCGCAAGCCTGCTTCCATCCCGCCGTTCGCCCTTCCGTTCCCCTTCCGTCCCCCTCCCCTTCCGGTCTCCTCCCCCCCTCCCCCCGTCCGTTAGTAGACTTGGGCCACCTACGCCCGCCCCCCGCTGCGCTTACCCCGTACAAACCGGTTGAGTCAAGGTTGCATGCATCGCGCCAAAACTAACTCTATTTATCCCTATCTATAATCCTTCACATCCGCGTTTCGCGGACATACCTACTACTCTTATACCCAACAGAACATGAAATTCGGCGAATTTATACCTGATATAGTTTTATTCCTATGATAACCGTTCAAATTGTACAATAACAACAACTATAAAATAGCTAAATAAAATTCTCTATCATGGTTCAAGCAACATTGATTAACTATGATATACGGTGTATCCTATCATGCCCCGGATGATATAACCCAACACCAATATCACACGTGATCTGGTTCATGAAAAACCGTATACTAACATAACAGCCAAACCGAAAAAATCTTGAAATTTAAAACAAACACTAAGTTCATGCATAGTGAAGTAATAATACTACTATCCGTTGAAATCTACAACAAATCCTAGACCTATCTGAAGCTATGCCTCTAGTAGGTCAAAATCAAAACCCACTGTATCGTAACAACGAACTCTAAAATGCTTTACTAGGTCACTTCTTAACAATCTACCACTGATATATAACAAATATTGAGGTAACACCTAGTCATGGTTTAATACTTCAGACATACCATCCATCTGTTTAGTCCATCATCTCTGAACAACGTCGAGCAAAGTCACATCCTGGACATAACCAAGAATCTAAACACGAGTACAGTTGTCATGAATGGGCCTGACATGAGCCTCAAAGAGTGTCTGCATGAAAAATTGTGCATTTGTTCACTGACGACCTAAGTAAATCTTTACACCGATCAGCAAATTGTCGCATAACCTGTCAAACAGACCCATGGAACTTAAGACCGACATCCACGTGAACATACAAATCCACGTTGAGCATGGATGAATTTCGAATAGCTACCAAAGAATGTAAACCGTCTCTACACCTGGACCCATCCATCCAGTAAATCGTCTTCTAAAACGTTAAATTATACACTTACTAGAATTCAATGACGAAATTCCACAAAAAGACAGTACGGATTTACACCACCTAAACATACATTGCCATGATTATCGTGGAAAAATCATACAATAATAATAAAATAACTACGTAATTCTCTACTCTGCTCTAATTAACATTAAAATTGTAATACACTAGAAAATCCATCATATTAAATCGGTCTACATATACAAATAAATGTAAACGCTACGAGCTTTGGCCTATGGGACTCTCTAATTCCTCCTAAGCATTGAAGTTTGGTCCTACAAGAAACACACTATAAGCTAACATCAAGACCAAGTTGGTAACGCATCGAATCTGCTATATCCATAATATACACGTCAAACATTGAACCAGGATGTAAAAAGGTAATAAAAACACTAAAAATGTACAACATATAACTAAATTATGCCTGAAATAATGTTCTACGTTGCACATATAAACGTAATTTATCCAAATATTCCTATAATCGTATAAAATACCCAATACCTTGTATCGAAGAGGGAAACTATACAGAGAACATACAAAACTGGAAGAAATATACTAAAACGCTCGAGTTTTAATAAAACAAGAAGAACAATTCTCTACCGTGCCCAAAACACTCATTAAAAACCATGATGTACGTGAAAAAAAAATGTTATCACTAACCAAACAACTAACGTGAATAAGTTGCCAAGACATGTGACTGATTTACATAACTGAGACACATATTAAATGATGTGGAATACTTCTACACGAACACTCTATCTATAGTGAATAGAAATCTGATGAAATCATTCCCCAACTCGGTCCAAAACAGTGTTAAATTAAATCTTCTTAGACTAAAGTAACAACGGCTTAATCGTAATAGAATGTCATATATATGAATAAAAATACCAATATGATGCAATAACCGACCAATTATGCCTGAAATATTCTGCTACATGTAAGATGCAAACCTAAAATATCCTAAAAATTCCTATAACTGTATGAGATAAGTATAGAAAATTCCAAAAACAATACAAATTCAACATATATCAACCGACTATTACTATGTATACATAACACAATATAATAACTTACAATAAATTCATATTATTCAGTTACTCACGCTGCAGGGTATTCGACCGATACTCGCTATACAACAAAAAAAATCAAGATTAGACTACCCGAACAGTCAACATACGCTTGATAACGGTCCATTTGCAAAATGAGGATATATGGTAACACCGATACATAAAGTTCAAAACTGGATAATGCGTTATGGGGTAGGTAGATATTCGTAACGAAGCTACTGTATCCTAAGAAATATATACATTAACCCGTCAACTACCAAACTATTATACCATACTATTCCAATAGATGTTATCTACATATGAAATAAATAGATGTAAAACACAAAACGTTGCCCTAAATCTAACCAACAGGCTTTAATCAAGCATCCATCCGCTAAGAACCCACCAACCAACCATCGAATGAATAAATTATACCCCAACTATATATGAATACAAATATAAATATTTACAGAAAAATAATATAGAATTATTAAACCAAACATAAATATATAATGATATGAACACTTAAGCCTAGCAATCAGGCCACTGAAATGATGTTAAACAATTCAAATAACAGGTATAAGCAATCCCACTTGATTTTCCAAAGCGCATCCAACTTTTTGCCTAAGGGGTTCCCTACCGCACTCCTCAGTCTTGTTGCAACCCAACTGCACCCTAGAGTCTTGTTTCAACCTGTGTAGTGAACGCGTGTGCGCAGCTCCTCGCACCACTACAGTAAACGCTCTCCGGCTAGGCTTGGGTAGGCAATTGCATGCCCTGCGTAGGGTCACCAGATTCCTCTACGCTAGGCTGTAACATCTAAGTATTTCCTATCCTTCTCATAATTTCGACCTTTGGTGCTGATAGAGCGACGGTGTGGTATGAATCCCGAACCCATTAGCTTGAGGAAAGCGGTATAGACTGCCACACCTAAGAAACTTTTTTCAGTCGGTCAAGTAAAGCTATTTTTAATCAGCAGGAGGGAGCTGCTATGATTGATTTGCTTTGCTTTGCATTCAACTCAATCCCGCGTAGGAAGTAACTTTGCGTCACTACCGCGCAACCTACTCGCATTCGAATTAGATCAGTTTAGAACCGTTCATATCCGTCTTCGTAAATATCAAATTAGATCCGTTTAGAACCGTAGATACCCGTCTCCGTAATTTATATGTATAAATACTGCGTTTAAGATAAGCCCGCCATCACTTGTTTGATATTGCAAGTTTCTTATTTGAATTCGTGCCCATAAATGTATCCCGTTTTAGCACATGCTACTTATCACCCCATTCATATATATCATCATCAGCCAACTGTTAACTGTTTTAATTCGATATTGAAAAATATACATCGCAAACAGTCTAGCATCTCCGGAAAACAAGCTAGAAGTGGTGCAGCTGAGCTGAGTGCCCCTCACAGCAGAGGGCGTTACTCGCTCGCTTCAGCAGGAGGTCTACCCTTCTCTGCATGAGCCCTTTACAAGGACCAGCCTGTTACCTTTCTTGGTATTCGTGAAGTGCCTCAACTCAATTTCAACTGTGAATATTTCATGCATGTTACTTTTTCATTGTAAATACTAACACAACCTTATAAATGTAACAAAAAATGCATACATATCTAAATTTAGGAGTTCTGTACCAATTGCGTTAAAAAACTCATAAATAATGAACAAAATGAAATGCAATTGGCGTCTGACATCTGTCTATGTAAATAACTGTAAAAAATGCTGTAAAGTAAACGTAGAAACAATACAAGTAACACATAAATAATTCATACATTTTCATGTATCCCGTGTAAACAGCATGTTAATGGTATTTCAGTTAGAAAAAAAATAGCCTGAGTTTAGTTTAGCTTTTAGCTCAAGTTAGACTCACATAATCAACCGCAAAAACTCATCACAGTAGGTCATACATGAATCACCCGAAAAACTCGTCTGTAGGTCATCTGGAAGCAAAAATCATCTCACGTCGCACCTAGTTAAGTTTATTATTCACATATCTGCTGTTCACAAGGATAAGGAATATTAGCACTTTGTTTTTTAGTTCACGGTTTGTTGCTGCTCACTTAACAAGCCTAAGATGACTCCGGCAGCGAAACTTGAATGTGTAACTTGCCGCCAATCGTACATTCCCGAACTAATGTAGCTCTTCTAGGCAAACACGTGATACACCTTCAAACGGAGAGTGCAAAATAGCGAGCTGTAAATTCTGCCAACATGCCGAAGAGTTTAAGCAACTGCAAGCACAGTTAACTCATGCTTCTGGTGACTCACCCAAAGCAGAGGCAATTAACGCCGATACAAGGCTGCTAGCTGTTGAATTAGAACTGGAAAGCATGCAGAAACAATTTCGCGAACTAAAGATATGATAAACAGCAAAATAGAAGCGACAAAATAAAATGCTAAAACTATCCTGCAAAGACCGTATCAAATCGATAGGAAAAAAGGTCAACAGTGCTGAGATACTCTACACAGCTGTAGTAAACAGGCGGTAGGTAATTAGTTGCAAATCATCACAGGTCGGGCGACAGTCCTGCCACACCCGATCTGATACAAGCAACCGTTTCAGTGTATTGCCCAATAAAATAGACTCTCAAAACACAGAGTAAATTATTGTGATTGGCAATTACAATGTCACATCCATCAAACCAAATCTGCGAAAAGAGAGTCCAACTAAAAATACACGGTAAACCAGGTTTGAAAATTGACGATATTGAAGGAATAATCAAAAAGAAAACCATACCTTCTTTCAAACCGATCATACTACAAGTCGGGGCAAAAGACGTGGCGGCGCAGACGGAAGAAACATGGGTAAGGTATAAAACCATGCTAACAAACGTCAAACGATCGCACGCGAGCATCCATGTCACCGACATCCTGCCCCATCCAAACCAAAGTAGATACACATTGGCAAGATGATATTTCTAAACAATCGCACGGAAACGTTCTGCAAAGCCCAACAAATCTCATTATCGGACCATTGGGAAACGATGATCAACATCAAAAGCTATGAATTCGATAGATTCACTAACAAGGCACGCATAAACACGTTTGAGCTTGATACCCTCGAAAGCATCCTTCAAAATATCGGTGCTCGCCTCGTCACCGAAATTAAATTTAAAAAAACATTCCTGCTGCCTAATACAAGACTCCTCCACTACTGCTCAACGGAATGAGTCAACGGCCTCCGCCCGACCAAGTAGCAATCACGGACCCTGCAGTAACGATAGAGGAACAGCCAACAAAAATAGATTCAACGCTAACATAATAGTCCATCAAAGTAACACTGCAGCCCCCGACCGCAACCGAAGAGTTTATGGCAGGATTCCAAGCCAAAATACTCTCAAATGTTATCATGTGAACGCAAGAAGTCTGAGAGACTAAATGATGAATTGTGAATTCTTGCAATTAACAATGAGATCGATATAATAGCCTCACAGAAACGTGGATGTAACCGAGCATCAGAAATTATCTGGGTGAACTCACTCTACCGGTTTTTTCCCTATTTCACAAAGATAGACTAGGCCGTGAGGGTGGAAGCGTATTGTTTCTCGTAAAAAATACTCTACAAACAATAGAAGTCTCTATTCCAAGCAGCAGACACGACATAGTTTAAATTCATATAGTCGGTAAACATACAAAGTGTCAAATCACACTAGTTTATCGTCCTCCCAAGAGCATTGTCGCAGATGATATCGATCTTTACAACACCCTTGTCGATGTGGTCAGAACACAAAACAGTATCGTGCTTGAAGACTTCAATATTCCCGACATCGATTGGAAAACCGAAGAATGTACCGCCACTGACCAACGCCTGTTTGATTTTGCTGACAATAAGTTTATGACCCAAATGGTAAAGACACCTACAGGAAGTAGCAATATTCATGATCTTATATTTAGTGAAAGCGATTCTCATGTCACGAACGTCGAAGTGGGCGAACACCTCGGGAATAGCGACAACAACTGTATCCATTTTATGATTGAGCTCGAGTTGAAAACGTCAATTAATTGCGAAAAAGTCCCTAACTTTAGATTAGCTAACTTTGATAACTTAAGAGAGGCAATGGCGTCAGCAAATATAACCCTCGGACAAGATGTCAATCAATCGCTAAGCAATTTTTTGAGTGCACTTCAAAATGTTAAAAATTTATATGTCCCTCGCAAAAACAAGCGAACAGCAGTCAATCAGCCTAAGTAATGGAAAAGAGAGTTGCAGCGCCTTCAGTCGAAAAGAAAGCAAAGCCTTCGAATGGACAAAATCACCCACACGACGATGCTGCAACAAAGGGTATAAAAAATCAGCAGACGGATTTTTAAGACGGTCCAGAAACGAAAGAAAAAATATTATGAAAATGGAATTGCGGCCAACGCCACAACTAATCCGAAACAAATTTTCAGTTATATATCCAGCAAAAAAAATATCAAGATCTGTAATTAACCCTTTTGAAAATTATATTGGTGAGCTAGAAACTGACGACACTGAAATGAGTGTTCTGCTTAAACAATTTTAATGTTCTGTATCTACGTTAGCGAATGTGGATATTCCTAATTTTGAGGATATCATTGCGCGAAGACAAATCGAAGCCCTCAGCACAGTGAAATTTTCCCCTTCCGAAGTTATTAAATATATCGAAACATTGAATGGTACAAAATCTTCCGGTCCAGACCAAGTTCATCCCAGAGTAATGAAAGAGACTAAGAAGTACGAAATTGACGAACATCTAGCAAACATTTTCACCCAATCTCTCACAAATGGTACCTGCCCTTTTCAATAAAAACAGGTCAACGTCACCCCATTTTTCAAAAAAGGGGACGAAAAGTGTCCCGGAAATTACCGTCCAATTAGTCTCACCTCAGTCATAGGCAAATTGATGGAAAGTTTAGCCGCGGATAAAATTACAGAATTTCTAGAAATAAATCAGGTAATAGGTAACTTTCAGCATGGCTCCAGACGCAATCGTTCATGTCTTACAAACCTGCTGTTTTTTCTTCAGGAATATAATTGAATTTTACGACGAAAAATCTCCAATCGACATGATTTACCTTGATTTTCAAAAGGCTTTCGATTAGGCTCCTCAAAAACGCCTTGTTAGTAAGTTGCGCAGCATCGGTATTCGAGGTTAACCCATTACCTGGATAAAATGCAGGCTTACGGACAGACAGCAGCGAGTCGTACTTAATAGAGCTTCCTTCAATTGGGGTAAGGTTACAAGCTGCATGCCGCAAGGATCTGTGTTAGGTCCAGTTCTATTCATTATATTCATAAATTATATCGACAGCAACGTACTCTCGAACATTAGTTAGTTTGCAGACGATACCGAGCTAGGAGGAGAAGTGCAAACCAAACTCGAGTGTGAACAGATCCAATTAGACTTGAACAAAATTGTTGAATGATAAGAGAAGTGGCCAATGAAACTTAATGTCGACAAGTGCCCAGGTATGCACATTAGTCACCATAACCCTAAACACGAATATTCAATGTCCGGAAAAAAACTAATACCTGTCATCGAAGAGAGATATAGGTGTCCTCCTGAGTACCGACTTGAAAAGCAGCAAGCAATGTAACGATGCAGCCAAAAAAGGCAATAAAATGTTAGGCATGATATTCCGCACAATCTCGTACATGAGCAGAAATAGTATTCGCATGTTATACACTGCATTTGTGAGACCGCAACTTGAGTATTTAGTCGAATTTTGGTCTCCATACCTCAAAAAATACATTGTTAAATTAGAGAAGGTCCAACGTAGAGCTATCAAACAAATCCGTTCGATGCGCAAAAAATCTTACGAAGAGAGACTGCGCGATCTTAACTTTTATTCGCTAGAGAAACGTAGAGTCAGAGGTGACATTATCGAAGTGTGAAAGATTATGAAGGGTGAGGAAAACGTCGAGCGAGCAAGCCTTTTCACTTTAGATGCAAACGGAGTGGCCAGGAATAATGGATAAAAAATTGTCTGCAAGCGTTTCCGACTCGATATCACGCGCAAATTCTTCACGTCTAGGGTTGTCGAAGAATGGAACAGACTCCCCGCAAGAATTGTGAATAGCGATAAAAAAGGTATCCGGCATTAGTACCTGCTCGTTGCAAAACGGTGTTCAGCGATGGCACCGGTCAGCATTGGTTTAACGACGAATGAAACTGTGGCAATCTCAGATCAACTCCGTGGGTCAGTTGCTTTCTCTTCAGGTGCTGATTTGAGTGGTTTCGAGTATCATCGATAAATGCTATTTCCTTCTACAAATTTTTCCTTTCTTGATCAATTAAAACAGGAAATACAGATACAAGATGCTATCATGGACGTTCTACTTCAGACCTTATATCTTCTCACTATCATAAGACAACCCAGTATGAGTAGTAGGTATAACTACGAAAGTTGCCCTTGGAAAAGGTACTACGAAAGTTGACCTGGAAAAATGTACTACGAAAGTTGCCCTGGAAATAAGTACTACGAAAGTTGCCCTGGAAATAAGTAGTGCGAAAGTTGCCCTGGAAATAAGTACTGCGAAAGTTGCCCTGGGAATACTTACTGCAAATATGCTTTTAGTGAAGGAATTAGATTGGCGATATTTAGTGACTCTATGTATGCTTTTGTGAAGTAATTAGATTGGCGATAATTAGTCACTCTATGTATGCTTATGTGAAGAAATTAGATTGTCGATAATTAGTGACTCTATGTATGCTTTTGTGAAGGAATTAGATTGGTGATAATTAGTGATTGCAAATATGCTTTTGTGAAGGAATTAGATGGACGATAATTAGGATGTATATTATTTGTTAATTTGTCTGACTCAGGCGCTGTATTTCTCGGACATTGTAGTTATATATTATGACAAATTGATCAAGTTAGTTACTGTTACTTCATAGTGTTACCGAAAACGCAGGTTTTTTGTGATTCGACCGAATATGCTTTTAGTGAAGGAATTAGATAGACGATAATTAGGATGTATATTATTTGTTAATGTGTCTGACTCAGACGCTGTATTTCTCGGACATTGTAGTTATATATTAGGACAAATTGATCAAGTTAGTTTCTGATGCTTCATTGAGATACCATGAACGGAGGTTTTTTGTGAATCGGCCGATGCATTTGTTAGATCGCATCTCGATTGCTCTGTTCTATTTGGGTCAAGTGAGGTACTGTTGGTACATAGAGCCTGCCCGTGACGGGGTGGGAAGAGTGGAGTCAGTCGCGCGAGATAGGGGGCTACATAAAAACACCCCTGGAGATAGGGACTCAATATATGCTTTTAGTGAAGGAATTAGATGGACGATAATTAGGATGTATGTTATTTGTTAGTGTGTCTGACTCAGGCTCTGTATTTCTCGGACATAGTAGTTTTATATTAAGACGAATTGATCAAGTTAGATACTGATGATACGTAGAGATACCAGGAACGCATGTTCTTTATGAGTCGGCCGATGTATTTGTTAGGATGTACATTATTTTTTAGTGTGTCTGACTTACTCGTTGTATTTCTCGAACATTGTAGTTATATGTTTATTTTCTTCTATTCTGGTCAAGTGAGTTGCTTACGATACATGAGACTGGCCGTGACGGGTGAGAAGAGGGGAGGGGTCGACCGGACTCAGGCGGTGTCCAAACCGCAAATGCTAATTAGCGATTTTATCTCTTGATGTTCGGTTTCTTTTTGCTTTTATTTACGAGTGCTTACGTACGGATTATAAAGATGTAAGTTATTAGGTCTTCTCGATACTGTATACGATTGTATTGGAATATTTCGCACGGTAGGTGAATATATTACTATGTTTGTTATTGAATGACTCACTTGAATAGAAGTTTTCACTACTCAAACCTAAATTGTTAGGATATTCGATGTAGTTATGCAAGAAATATGGGGTTTTTATTAGGAGAGCTTAGATAGTTGTGCTTTATTTGACTCATTTTTAGAGGATGTTTGATGGAGTTTTTTAGCGGTGAGATGCTTGATGTTGAATATAGGCTATGAACATTTACAGGTTCTAACATGTTTATGTTGACATGCTTACATCATTTTATACGAAAATGTCCTAGTTCTGACTATACCTCTACTTATTTTTCCCAATACTGTACCCATGTGACCTCATCAGCTGGTGAATCAGATGCAAGATATGTCTGAAGTATTATACGTGACTGGAATAGGTCTAGAAATTTGTTATAGACTTGAATGGTATCGTAGTAAAAAATAGCGTTATTCTCATGATCTCAGAGTTAAATGTCAGATATTTTGGAGGAATGTATGTTTAAGAGGTGCAAGTCCATTATGCATCTCTATGGAATTTCCGTTATTGATCCGTGCAAATGTATACTTTAACATTTAGAAGACGATTTACTGAATGGAGGGGTCCTAGACCATTTACGGTTTGGCTACCCTTCACCTAAGAAGATATATTTGCCTACGATAGCTTAGGGTGCTGTGGACAACTTCAATTAGCTTGATATCTATCACATTTTCAACGTGGGGCAAGAGGCATTTATAGCATTTTCAATGCTATTTCAATCGAGTTAAATTTAGGATATTGCAAACAAAGATTTATTAGATTTTTTATCTTTATTGAAAATAGATTTTGACATATT
>SDVV010036395.1:0-10955 GCA_016164225.1 Gammarus roeselii
AGAACATCTTTTTGTTCTCCTCAAAATTCTGGCACAACCGTCTGCCCCACCTGGCATCAGCGTCCAATTTGGCTCTCCTCACCACCCGCAACACCTCTCTTCTCCTCTCTTTGTACCTTTCACAAGCCACCTCAGACTTCACCTACAACCACTCCTCAAACGCACATCTTTTCCGTGCCACCGCCAGTTTGACCTCCTCGTTCCACCACTCGCAGCCTTTCCTCCAGCACCCGCCCACACGGCGCACACCACACACCTTCTTCGCACATCTCAGCAACGCATCCCTTAACGCATCCTTAACTTGACTGTTTTAGTATATTTAATTCAACTTTGTATATTCTCTGTAGAGTTTCCGTCTTCGATGCAAGTTATTGAATATGTTTTACAACTAAAGGAATATTACGTTTGTATCTGCAACGCAGAACATTATTTCAGGTGTGAGTTAGTTACATGTTGTATATTTTAAGTGTTTTATATATCTTTTTACATCCTGGCACAATGTTTGACGTGGATATTATAGATATAGAAGATTCAATGTGTTAAAAACTCAGTCTTGTTGTTAGCTTATTGTATGTTTATTGTAGGATCATACTTCAATGTTTAGCAGTTAGAGGAGTCCCCTAGGCCAAAGCTCATTGTGTTCATGTTTATTTGTATAAGTAGACCGATTCACTATGATGGATCCCCTTGTGTATTAGAATTTTTATTGTGAATTAGAGCAGAGTAGAGAATTACATAGTTATTTTTTGATATTATAGTACGATTTTTCAACGATAATCGTAGGAATGTATGTTTAAGAGGTGTAAATCCGTACTGCATCGTTGTTGAATCTCGTCAATGAACGCTAGCAGGTGTGTAATTTACCTTTTTAGAAGACGATTTACTGGATGGATTGATCCTGGTGTGGAGGAGGTTTTTATACTCTCTGGTGGTCATTTGGAGATCGTCCAAGTTCAACGTGAATTTGTATGTTCATGTGGATGTCGGTCTCAAGTTCCATGGGTTTGTTAGAGAGGTTGTACGTTGAGCTGCTCATCGTTGTAGTGATTAACTTAGGTCGTCAGTGATCAGATGCCCAGATTTTAATGCCACATTCTTTGAGACTCATGTCAAGCCCATTCATGGCCACTGTACCTCGTGTATAGAGGCTTGGTTATGTCCAGGATGTGACAATGCTCGACGTTGTTCAGAGATGATGGACTAAACAGATACATTGTATGACTGAGGTATTGTACCATGACTGGATGTTGCCTCTAAATTAGTTATATACCAGTGGTAGATTGCTGAAAAGTAACCTATTAAAGCATTGACGAGTCCGTTGTTACGACACGGGGGCTTTGATTTTATTCTACTAGTGGCATAACATCAGTTAGGTCTAGGAATTTGCTATAGACTTGAACGGATACGTAGTCGTATTTCTTTATAATGCTATATAATGCAATTTAAATGTCAGATATTTTCGGTATGACTGTTGGATTTATACATGGAATCATTGTAAGGTATTCTATTGTGTTATGTATGCTTAGTAATGATCGTTTGATATATGTGGAATTTTGTATTGTTTTTGACTTTTTCAATAGTTATCTCATTTAGTTATAGGAAATTTTAGGATATTTTAGGTTTGCATCTTCGATATAGCACAATTTTTTTTTCTGTCATAATTGGTCGGTTATTGCATCATTTTGGTATTTTATATGTATATATGATATTCTGTTACGACTTGGCCGTGGTTACTATAGTTCAAGAAATGTTAATTTAACCCTGTTTTAGACTGAGTTGGAGAGAAATTTTCATCAGATTTTGTATACACTATAGCGTGTTTGTAAAGAAGTATTCCACACAATTTACAATAGGTTTCAGCGTATGTTGCTCGCATGTCCTGGTATCATATTCACGTCAGTTATTTGGTTGGAAACATACTTTTTTTTTCTCGTTCGTCACGTTTTTTAATGTATGTTTTGGGTATGGTAGAGATTTGATCTTCTTGCTTTATTATAACTCGAGAGTTTTAGTATGGGTCTTTCAGTTTTGTATGTTCTCTGTACAGTTTACATCTTTGATGCAAGATATTGGGTATTTTATACATTATCGGAATATTAGGATATATTACGTTTGTATTTGCAATGTAGAAGATTATTACAGGTATAAGTTAGTTATAAGTTGTATATTTTTAGTGTTTCATCTATCTTCTTACATCCTGGCAGTGTTTGACGTGGATATTATAGGTATAGAAGATTCGATTTGCTACAAACTTGGTCTTGCTGTTAGCTCATTGTATGTTTATTGTAGAACCACTTCAATGTTTAGGAAGAGTTGGAGAGTCCTCATGGCAAATCTCGTTGTGTTTATTCCTATTTGTGTGGGTAGACCGATTTACTGCGATGGATAATATTGTGTATTACAAATTTTTATATGAATTAAAGCAGAGCAGAGAATATTATTTGGCTGTTTTTATAGTTGTTGTCGTTGTTGATGTATGATTTTTTCACGATAATCATAGGAGTGTATGTTTAAGAGGTGTAAGTCCGTACTGCATTTTTGCGGAATTTCGTCATTGAACCCTAGCAAGTGTATAATGTAAAGTTTTAGAAGACGATTCAATGGATGGTGGGGTCCTGGTGTAAAGGTGGTTTACACTCGTTGGTTGTCATTTGGAGTTCATCCGTGTTCAACGTGAATTATGTAAGTTATTGTGGACGTTGATCTTAAGTTCCATGGGTTTGTTAGAGAGGTTATCCGACAAGCTGCTATTCGTCGTAGTGGCTTACTTAGATAATCAGTGAACAGATGCCCAGATTTTTATGACCACAATATTTGAGACTCATGTCAGACCCATTTTGACAACTGTACCTGTGGATAGATTCTTGGTTATGTCCAGGATGTGACTTTGCTCGACGCTGTTCAGAGACGATGGACTAAAAAGATGCATGGTATATATCTAAAGTACTGTACCATGACTGAGTGTTTCCTTTAAAATTTGTTATATATCAGTGGTAGATTGCTGAGAGGGGACCTATTAAAGCATTGTAGAGATTGTTGTTATGACACGATGGGCTTTGATTTGTTGTATTAGAGACATAATATCATAGTTGGTTCTGTAATTTTTTATCTACTTGAATACGTATCGTAGTATAAATAACATTATTCTCATGAACACAGTGCTAAATGTTAGTATATGATCTTATTCATGATCCAGATCACGTGGGATATTGAAATAGGATTTATCATCTGGGTGTGGTAGGACACACCGTATATAATAATTAATCATTGTCGGTTAGGGTAGAGTAGAAAATCTTATAACCTATTTTATAGTTGTTCGTGTATGTTTTGATTGGTTATCATTGGGATATATCCAAATCAGGTATAAATTTGCCTATTTTCATGGATTGTTGGGTATAAAATACGTTTAATTGGAAGTGATGATCCAAAATTTGGTATGTTTTACCTGTCGACATTGGATTTGGGCTCGGTTCCAAGTTTTCTTGTAGAACTAATCTACCATTTGTGTAGAGTGTTCGTAATAAAATTATTCATTGATCTAATGTACATCTCAATTATGTTATCCGCTCGCTTGTCTTAACTAGATGCTTATTCCCGCATGGTTTACCTTTATAAATGTTTGCGATCCGTTTGCAGTTTATACACTTAGGAGTTGATGAATGCGTTCCAATTCAGAATATCTGACTTGTTGGAGCATTCATCAGATACACTGTTACATTTTTCACTATAGGTTTGTCATGTAAAGGGGCCGTAAACCTAACCCCATCTTAACCAATCCTAACATAATCTAACCGAGGATTATATTTTTTCCCCCGTTTTCATACATATGTCATGTAATTCTTCATTGATTTAAGCTGCATTCATATCAAATCTGTCTACTGACCCTGTCTCTGAGTTAAAAATATACAGCACAAATTTAATATTCAAAATTTCAATGAGATTTCAAATTTTCGAGGGATGTCACCTTACTTAAATACCCAAGTTATCACTGCAAAATACAGACTTGGCTCTGTCATCCCTCGAAAATTTGAAATGTCATTGAAATTTTGAACATTAAATTTGTGTTATATATTTTTAACTCATGTAACACGTACATACGCTTGAATATTCACATTCACATACGTACTCAGCCCTATGCATATACACAGTTGATGACCTAGGTGAGAAATGTTAGGCCAAATGTTTTGCGAAAAACCACATGTAATCAACTTATAATAGCTAGCTGGTAATCAAAATGGAGTCAGTGATACGTTGAGAACAAGCGGAGAAATACGTTTCATCATAGAATAAACAGAAAATGAACCTTCATGTCTAAAAATTATGTTTACAAGTGCTGGAAGAAGAAATCTCCGAAGATGATATGAGTCGGTTCGAATAAATATTGACATGTGTGGAAAATAACAGTTATCTCAGAATGGACAAACAAGAATCAAAAGAGTGGGAGATATCATTCATAAATGTATGCAGGAAAAAGGAAGTCTGCTTTGGGAAACTGATGTGGACGTGTTACATTCGTATGTAAGTAATTTTAAGAGGGGGAGGGGATAAGAGAAGCATATCTCGATAATTTATATGATCCAAGGGTTAAATCTTCATCAAGATTGTAATACAGCTGAGGTAGTGGACACCAGATTATACCTAAGAACAAAAGAGAAACTGGAACGTGTGCAAAATTTCTCAATGATGTTAAGTTCAAGAAGAAGAAGAAATACATTCATTGACAAACGAGAACGGAATAGCCTTCGGAATCCACATCAAAGATATGATGGAGTATAAGATGGATTTGAGAGTATACTGAAATATAGTGATGAAAAATAGTGTTGGATGACGAACAATGCTGTTTAAATATCAAACACCAGGTATATGATACTGATGAATGCAGAAAGGTCTGTAAATAAGGCCAATAAATACTAATAAAAACTATGTATGTGCTCAATGAAATGTTTATATTATCCCAAACTCGAAGGATAAGTACTGAATTGTGATCATCGTGACAGTCGGACGTAACATCGAATCTTCGAAAATCAGTAGAAAAAAATTGTTTCAAGGGGTTGAAATGATGCCAGAAAACCTAGCTCGAGGTAAATGATCTAGATGTAATACAGAATGGTATGATATAAATCAGCGTCCGGTCAGATTTTGAAACGAAGTCATCGTTAAGGATATGAAAAATATAGACAAGATATAAATGAAAATTCAGAGATGCAAGTTGTCAAGGGTTGTAGAGTTAAGCGGAGATATTGAAGTAAATTAAGAAAAACATGGTGTGAGACAATTTGTCCGTTTGTATGAAACTGAATATAAATTTGAAATATATGTAGCATTCAATCCATCCAAGTTTGAAAATGGGGGATTCTCTGGTAACATATATGACTCGAGAGTAACAACGAAATAAATAACATGTATTTTAGAGTGATATTTAGAGTTGTATGGAGGGGTTCATATGTATTTATCAATGACTGAATACCGTACGTAAGGTCAGGTCAGGTTATGATGGGTGTGAATAATATGTTAAAGTGACGTAGAATTATGACAAAATCAAAAAATAATATGAGTTACCCGTAACATTCAAACCATCTAAGATTGAAAATGGGTCCACTCTGATAACTTATATGGGATGGGAGTGACAACAAAATAAATAACACATATGTTAAAGTATTATTTAGAGTCGATTGGAGGGCTTCCTATGTATATAGCAGTGACTGAACACCATAAATAAAGTAAGTTATGATAGGTTTTGATGGGTGTGAATAGGCTAGATCAAAATGTAGAGCCAAGTGGAGAGGATGAAAATGAATATATCATAAATCGATAAAAAATAACAAATATATGCAGTAAAACTCGATCGATACTATATAATTCCTGGATAGAAAAGGCTAGGATAGGTTAAGATGCATATTTCTTTTTACCTATCATGACGTGAAAGTGGTCCACAATAAATATATTGTAACAAAAACAAGAGATGTTGTTCAGATGGAAAAACATGTATCAGAGTTAAAGTGTCCCAGATGTTAACCGATCCTGTATATGCAATAAAAATTTGTGTGTGTGTGTATGTGTGTGTGTGTGTGTCTACATTGTATCGGTAACTATCTCTGTATACGACGTCATTATACCGTGCCCCGGTCCTGGATATATGCGTACAAAGCGTGAATGTGTGTACCTGGTGTGTGACATTAGAAGAAAAAATACGAAAAATATAGACGTGTGGGAGGGATTTGATATGTACGTCGCACTAAATAATGACTAAATATCATACATTTCCATCAAACTTGAATGAAAATATATAATTATTGGTTAGAATGACTAGATCTTTGAACCTAACATCGCGTATAACTGACCCACATAAAAAAATGTAACAGATTGAAGTGCATTAGTTCTCTTGGATCCTACCTGCTGAGTCTCATCCGAGCATGTAAGAGAGCTATCAATAAATTCTGGAATCCAAACATCTGCAGAAGTTTTTTTGCTGGATTAAATTAGAGAAAAATGTATTCAACTGCTTATGATATGAAAAATATACAGCCCTAGTGGAGAGATTCATACATATCAATATCATACATAAGTATCCAACTTGATTAAAAATTCATAACTATTGGATAGAATAGGTCAAGTTACCTAGGTATTAATGTATTTGTCATTGTATGGTAACCCATTTTGTATTCATCATTATTTGATCAATGTTTTCGTATATTGATATATATTTCGCTTATTATGTACCTAAGACATGGTTTATATCCTAGATCTTGTGGATTGCGGACCTTACAATGCAGATCTGTATGAAAAATTGTTGGAGTGAATTTATTCAATATTTGATTTAATAGACGGAAATGGTAGGAGCAAAACGTCCAACAGTACAGAAAAAATCATAATCCAACAGTAAAACCGTACATAAATCTTGCTAACGCTTTAACATTCGTTTTACTCACTGACGTATGGGGCAAGCTTACATAAAAGTTTTGAAAACGAAAGTCCACAAACGAGCGATGACCTAACATTATTCGAGACTGGTCGATATTACTGGACTTGTAACAAGCGAAGTGAAAAAAATATATATATAAATGTAGGCACACAATCTGCTTAAGATTGGTAAAACTACAGGGTCAAGTGGTTAGATTTGATAGGGATGAAGGTTAAATCAATGAAGAAAAAATACCTAATATAAGTATGAAACGGGGAATAATATGCAATACTTGGTAATATTAGGTTAGAGTGAGTTTGGATTATGACCATCATTACAGACCTTCAGTGAAAATGTTGAAGTGGATCTGGTGAATGCTCGAAAAAGTCAAATATTCTGAATGGGAACGCAGTCTCATAACAAAAGCCTGAATTAATCAAAAACTTCTTAGTGGCTAAACTGCGAACGACATACAAACATTTATAAAAGTAAGATTTGTGGGAATAAGCATGTAGCAAAGACCTGTGATTGGATAACATAATTGAGATGTGCATTAAATTATTGAAGAATTTCAACACTACTATTCAACACATTCCGGTAGAATAGTTCTCCAGGGTAATATGGAACCGGATCCAAATCCATTGTCGAGAGGGGAAACACACCAAATTTTTGAAAAATTTCATCCAAGTAAGCGTATTTTATACCCAACGTCCCATGAAAATAGGCAAATTTATATCGAATACAGATATATTCCTATGATATCAAATCAAAAATATACACCAACATCTAAAAAAAATAGCTAAATAAGATTTTCTACTCAACCCTAAGCATGAACGATTAAGTATTATATACGGTTTATCCTACCGCACTCAGATGATGAAGCCTACTCCAATATCCGACGTTATCTGGTTCATGACTAAGATTGTACACTAACATAACAGCCATACCGAAAATAACTGACATTTAACGCTGAATTAATGTGAAAAATGTTTTTTATACTATCATACCATTCAAATCTATAATAAATTCCTAGACCTAACTTATGCTATACTTCTGGGAGTACAAATCCAAGACTACTGTGTAATAAAAATGAACTCTATAATGCTATACTAGGTCACTTCTCAGCAATCTACCACTGATATATAACAAATGTTGAGATAACTTACAGTCATGATACGATGCCACAGACGTACCTCGCATCTGTTAGCCCATCTTCTCTGAACAGACTCGAACAAAGATACATCCCGTTGAACATGGATGAACTCCAAAAGGACAACCAAAGAGTATAAACCACTTTTACACTAGGAGCCATCCATCCAGTCAATTATCATCTAAACGGTAAACTACACATTTGGTGGGGATCAATGAAGAAAATTCCACAAAGATGCAGTATGGACATACACCTCTTAAACATACAATCCTATGATTCTCGTGGAAAAAAAACATAACATCAGGAACATATATAAAATAGCTAAATAAGGTTCTCTACTCTGCTATCATTCACATAAAATTGTACTACATTATGGTATCCATCCTAATAAATCGGTCCATTTACACAAACAAGCATAAACAGAATGAGCTTTTGCCTAGGGGTCTCTAACTCCTCCTAAATATTGAAGAATGGTCGTACAATAAATATACAGTACCCTAGCTGCAAGACCAAATTTGTAACGAATCGTCTGTTCTATATCATTAATAACTACATTAAATATTGTATCAGGATGAGAGAAGATACATAAATCACTATAAATGAACAAAATGTAACTAAATTAGACCTGAAATAATGTTCTATATTGTAGACACAAACGTAATTTCTCTAAATTGTATAAATAACCAACATATTGCATTGAAGATGAAAATTCAACAGAGAAGGTACAAAACTGAAAGATCTATACTAAACTCACGAGATAAAACAAAAGAAAGAAGATTTATTCTCTACCGTACCCAAAACATACATTAAAAACGTGATGAATGAGAATGAACTAGCATGTAGCCAAACAAACAAGAAATGTGAATAAGATACCAAGACATGCAGGCGACACAACTGAAACCTAAAGCAAATACGGTATAGTACAAAGAAAATCTGATGAAATTAGCCTCAACTTCTGTCCAAAATAGGGAATAATTAACACCCCTTTAACTAAAGTAACTATGGCTTAATCGTAACAGAATTTCATACATACAGATAAAAATACCATATGATGCAATAACGTACCAATAATTGTGCCTGAAATAATGTGGAAGATGCAAACCTGAAATACCCTGAAATGCCTACAACTGTATGAGTTAACTGATCGAAATTCCAAAAAAACAACACAACTTCAACTTAAATCAATCGATCATTACTAAGTATACATAACATAATTTTTTTGGTTACACTGAATCCATATCGTTCAGGTATTTTCGCTATTGGAACACCGCGTGAATGGAACACTGATATAACTGGTTTTATTCTGGATAATGCAATATGGGGTAGATAAATGCTCCTAACAAAGATACAGCATCCTAAGAAAAAATATACATTAACCCGCAAACAACCTGACAAATAATCCTTACTATTTCTATAGATACTATATACAAATGAAATAAATAGATGGGAAACACAAAACCTGGCCTGCAATCTTACCTTCAGGCTGGTACAAACAGGGCCGTTCGCACACTAAGGCTGCAAATTGAGTTATAAGACATGCCTACCACACTAATCCAATAAAAGAATATATAGTGATAAATGAACATAACATACAAAAATAGCCCAACCCCCCACCGCTACGAACCCACCAATCAAGCATCAAGTCCATAACAGGGTTGAATTAACATCTCTTCAACTAAAGTAACCACGGTTTAATCGTAACAGATGTGTCATATATACATTTAAGACTTCCACAATGATGCAACAACCAACCAATTATGCCTGAAATAGCTTGCTACATGGATGCTTCAAGCCTAAAATACCCTAAAATTCCTGAAACTGTTTGAGTTAACTGATCGAAATTCCGAAACACTGAAAATTCCACATAAATCAATCGATCATTATTAAGTATACATAATATAATATTTTAACTTACAGTAAATCCATATCGTTCAGGTATTTTCGCTATTGGAAAAACGCGTCAATGGAATACTGATATAACGGTTTCAAAACTGGGTAATGCAATATGGGGTAGATAGATTCTCGACCGTAGGTGCTGCATCATCACGCAGTACATACCTAAACTCGCCAATAATCATACTAATAATCCATACTAATCCCATAGATAGTATTTACATATGAAATAAATAGATGGGAAACACAGAATCTTGCCTGCAATCCTACCTTCAGGCTGGTACAAACAGGACCATTCGCACTCTAAGGCTGGAAACTGAGTTATAAGACATACCTACCATACTAATCCTATAAAAGAATATATAGTGATTAATGAACAAAACATATATAAATACCCCAAGCCCGCACCTCTACGAACCCACCAATCAAGCATTGAATGAGTCATATATACCACAACTAGGTAAGAAAACACACGTGTATGTGCACATAAAAAATATAGAAATATAATCCATACATAAATATATAACGATATATACACTCATAACGTAGCAAACGTGACACGGAAACAAATTTATAAGACAAGGAACAGGTAAGAGCAAACTAACATAATCTTCCAGGACCACATCCAACTTTTTGCCTAGGGGATCCCTACGCCCCGCCCCCACCAGAAATTTGGAATAACGCTAATCCTACCAGAACCGAATAAATATTTATAACGAGCAACAGTTAGCGTCCAATTAAACTCCACTACAACCATCTAAAGAAGAAAAAACATATATACAAACATAAAATATATCAAAATACAGTACAAATTAAAATGTTCCTAGCATAAACCTTGCCAATCAAGGGCGCAAGCCTGCTTCCATCCCGCCGTTCCCCTTCCGTTCCCCTTCCGGCCCCCCCCCTCGTCCGTTAGCTGACTTGGGGCACCAAACCAGTTTCGGTACCCTAATCTCCCGCCCCTCCCGTACGCTCGGTGAGTCAAGGTTGCATGCATCGCAACCCCCCCCC
>SDVV010036396.1:0-10955 GCA_016164225.1 Gammarus roeselii
GACAAATGCATGAGTCGCTAGGAGTCTTGACATCAAGACAAATGCATGAGTCGCTAGGAGTCTTGACATCAAGACAAATGCATGAGTCGCTAGGAGTCTTGACATCAAGACAAATGCATGAGTCGCTGGGAGTCATGACATCAAGACAAATGCATGGGTCGCTAGGAGTCATGACATCAAGACAAATGCATGGGCCGCTGGGAGTCATGACATCAAGACAAATGCATGGGTCGCTGGGAGTCATGACATCAAGACAAATGCATGGGTCGCTAGGAGTCATGACATCAAGACAAATGCATGGGTCGCTAGGAGTCATGACATCAAGACAAATGCATGGGCGCTAGGAGTCATGACATCAAGACAAATGCATGGGTCGCTAGGAGTCATGACATCAAGACAAATGCATGGGTCGCTGGGAGTCATGACATGAAGACAAATGTCTACAGAGAGGCCAGCATTACAGGGTGCAGCTCAAATACTGTACTAGCAATATGGGGGTCTCGCTCTTATCGATACGAAAAGTATTGGGCTCAGTATTGGGAACGTAAGCAAAATCACGATTTCGTTTACCTCACTGGAATCAACGATAGGTACAATTCGGCCTTACGATACATCTGATAAGATACCTTCCTCTCGTCTGCGAGTGTCACAAAACCTAAATTTCCATTGATGCTTAGCAAGCATCAGTAAACCTAAACTGGAAAAAGTGCTCGCGGGCATGACATCTGTAAATATGTCCCCATTTAAATTGCCACTGGTTTCGTAATGGGCCGGATATCAGCGTTAGCATCCGCGTTGTATCCGCATATATTTGACATCCGCTGCGCGTACCCCTTATCAATTTGTCCAGATACTCACGTTCGCCTACGCATAAGAAGGATGCGGATTAATGCCTATGCGTCATACAAACGTATCAAAGATTGCATCATTTACAGTCAAAGATCGCATCATTTACAGTCAAAGATCGCATCATTTACAGTCAAAGATCGCATCGTTCACAGTCAAAGATCGCATCATTTACAATCAAGCATAACGCAGAACAAGTTATTAGCTTGTTGAAAAGTAACCATGAACATTATTATTCAATAAGAACATAGCGTCAAAATATCCTAAATTAGATAGTCATAAAGTTGAAGGTAAAATCACTTCATATACTGTGATATTCTGGCTCAATATCGCTTAAAATTTCGAGATCATGAGGGTCACTTCCATACCATTTAAAATAGAGTTTTAGTCGTGACTGACCGCGGTTTCAGAGTGAAAGAAAACAGAACATCTGTTGCTGCCCTGAGAGCCCAGCGCTCGCGCTAAAATTATTCCCGCACACGCGCACTATCGCCACTTCACTTCAGCTCACTGTCATGGCCGGACACAGTCATAACCGCTAAAAATCTTTCAGCACACGTGCTTTCACGCTAAACAAAGTTTCAGCCCACGCGCATTTGCGCCACATTGATATTAAAGACTAATAATTGAATATTGGTGAACAGTATCGCTTATTATTCGCGATGAACAAGTAATCTCTCCCAGGTCGTATCGAACTTGGTCTGTGTTGATCGATCATTTAGTTGATGTCACTTACTCTGGACGCACTACTCTTATGTAATTCACATCATATGACGACCAAGACTTAAACAACTCGACTAAGATGCAGATGAACTATTTTTTTCGAACGAGCCAGGGTCGAAAGGCCTTATCTCAGAACAATTATCGAATGGCTAGCGGAAATCTAGTTACTAAGTGTGGTTGGAAGTCTGCGTCACTAATGAAAGAACATCTATGATCAGTGTGAACTGTTGGTGCGTTGCAGGATCGGCAATAATTGTGGCAGGCAACTTTGAACCATACATTAAGCCTTGACTTATTTACGAGATATTTCACACCAAAATCAATGCAGTTGACAAATAGGGGGGTTCGAGTAGTGTTGAGATCACACGCCTGAACCACTGCACGTGCACTCACACACATTCATTTATTTACAAAAAGTTTAATTCTAAGCCAAAGTCACGTTTTCAAAACTCAATTCCATGAAACAAGCAGGAAATTTCGATAGGGATGGATGTTAATCACGCAATCAATGTCGTTTCCAATTCATCAACGCCTACTGGGAATTCTGATTAGCAAAGTTAAAAACACATCTGTTGAATCTATCAACAAATGGGAAAATATCGGACAATGGATTTTTATGAAGTTAGTTTCATTGTCCGAACATAATATAGAGATATATCCGCGTCTGTCTCTTCGCGGATGCTATATTCAATTTCCGCATGAGCGGATAATGAAATTACGCCATCCGCATTCACTTACGCATCCGTAACGTTCAAAATTTGATATCCGGTTCATCACTACACTGAATGTTCAGCAAGCATAAAAAAATATATAGGATTTGAGAGCTAAGAAAACTGACCAAACAAAAATAAGCCCTACTGCTGGAGAGCATCACAAACCTAAATAAGCAAAGAAAGCCCAGCCAGCATCACAAAACCTCAAAAATCAGTAAATAATGTTCGCCAATCACTACAAAACCAGATTTTATCAATTGATGAACGCTTTTTCACGCTTCAAAAGGAAAGGAAGCTGATCAGCACGTGCAGAAAGAGAAGTCAATTTCATTGTTTTTTCTACATCAGCACTAAGCTTAGATTAAATATCCGATGTGTAGGAAATATGTATTGTGCAACAGTACCGCAGTAAAGAGCATAGCCTAAATGATCGTACAACATAGAGTCAACACACCAGTATGCTCAACAGTTGGCGACTCGGCACACAGCCACGGCGGATGTACATCAATGTGACCTTAGCATGTCAAATGAAATTGGAGAGGCTTAAGGCAAGTCATAAACTGAAGAAACTCTGAATAATGACAATAACAAGGTAATTGATGAGTAGGAGATGACCGATTTCTGCAATTATGTTTATTTAACTTAGGCTTGTGTGACACTGACACTGCTTTTGGTAGTATCCTCTGAACACGATGTTCAAAGTCCCGAAAACCTCGAGCGTTTTGAACGCTGAGTCACGCCTCCTCGGGATTTCAGCCAATGAACACGCAGGAGAGTGCGTGTTCATTGGCTGAAATCCCAAGGAGGCGTGACTCATTGTTCAATAGGCTCGAGGCTTTTGGGACTTTGAACATCGAATGCGGAGGGTCTTAAGCACACGAATCATCTGTTTGTCGTACAGCTCCAGTTCGACCCCCTTAGCTTGCCACGTCACGGTCCCTACATCAAACCCCCTCCCTCTCCAAAACTATATTGCCCCTCGTCCCATTCCCGAGTCCCCAAGCCATGTAGGTCTTCAAGACGGCTCCAGACCGAGGATCAAAACTGACCCTAAAGAGCGTAAGTTGGGACGTAACTTGTCCCAAGTTGCGATGTCTGACCCACCAATCAGTGGCTACCCCATTGAGGGGGCGGGGGAGGCGGAGCAAATAAAGCCAATGCCCACCAGCTGCGACCTGTGTTGATGACCAATTGAGGGCCGCAGTGATGATCAATTGAGGGCCATGGTGACCAATTCAGGCCTGTGTTGATGACTAATTGAAGGTCGTGGTTTTGACCAATTGGGAGCCGTGGCGATGACCAATTGAGGGACATGGTGATGACCAATCGATGTCCGTGATGATCAAATGAGAGCCGTGGTGATGCGCAATTGAGGCCCCTGGTGATATCCAATTGAGGCCCCTGGTGATATCCAATTGAGGCCCCTGGTGATATCCAATTGAGGCCCCAGGTGATATCCAATTGAGGCCCCTAGTAATATCCAATTGAGGCCCTGGTGATATCCAATTGAGGCCCCTGGTGATATCCAATTGAGGCCCCTGGTGATATCCAATTGAGGCCCCTGGTGATATCCAATTGAGGCCCCTAGTGATATCCAATTGAGGCCCCTGGTGATAATCAATTGAGGCCGTTGGTGATAGCCAATTGTGATACGTGGCAATAATCAATTAAAGCGATACCCAACTGAAATCCGCGGTGATTCCCAAATGCCCAACTACAGATAAAATGGGATCTAAGCGCAGAATAGCGTGAGAATTGCCGAAAAAAAACTGGAATGATTCAAGAGCAAGAGGAAATTTCAACAATATTTTCTCTCTGTTCATTAGCACAGAATAAAAAATAATCAATTTGCAGAATTGATTTAGACACCTTGTTATAATACGAGTCGGCAGTGAAAACACGTACTAAATATTTAATTATTAATTTTCCATGTTCTTTACTGTGCCGGTGCAGGATTATGAGGGGGACGAGGCACTGGGTGATGAGTCATGGCAGGATGGCCAGGGATACAACAGTAATGATAAACATGAAGCTGACAGATGAGACGCCGGGACTAAAATTTACTCAGTGCAAACAAAATGCATTGGTGAGAGGTTGTAACCAAATCGTTGAAGAAAATTGATACGCCCCTAAATTTATAAAGTTATTAAAAGGACAATGACTATGAGCGATTTGCAATATCTGTCCGTCCTGTCAATCGTTAATTGTAGGGTTTCGAAATTGAATCACAAAAAAAAATGTGTACAACACTAAACTATTGTTATTATTGCATGCTTCACTAGTAGGAATGGAATGATGTTGACTGATCGCCAGCAAACTAAGAGCAAGGTCCGTGACATCGACAACACATGTTACATCAATGTTTGAAATAATTGTAAATAGTCCATGCGTTCCTCACACATAAATACCATTTAAATCAGACGATACTCTGCGCAATTCATTAGGAATTAGACAGTGAGTCCTAACAGGGCTTACTGGCAGGTCGGCAACAGCGAGGGAGGTTATCTGTAAGCTGTTTGAGCGTGTTATCTCTGGTTAACTGTTAGGAACATACCACCCTTTCTTAGTGGTTTTGAACAAACGAAAAGGAGTTGCGTGCTGTGTCCAGAGCCTGCACAGCATATGCATCGATTGAAGGGAGAGAGAACTTTCACTGACACCAAAAAGATAGCAGCCGTTGCCTGGCAGGACACTTTGTTAGAATAATTAAATACAACAAATAGGCTCACGGTGATATTTTCAATTGATTGATTTGATAGAGCTTTATTTCAGTGATTGATTTGATAGGAAGCACATCCTCACAACATTTATATAACCTTATTCCAAATGTTATATTCAGATTCAAATATTGTCAGGCCTAGAGTTCTGTCATCCTCGGATGTCAGCAACGAAGGCCCAGAGTCCGCCACCCTAGAAGACCAAGAGTCCTTCACCTCGAAGGCAAGATTCCGTCACTCTGATGGACTGAGTCCGCTACCCCCAATGGCCCAATTCCGTAATCTTCACGGACTCAGAGTCTGCCGCCCTCAAAATTTCAGAGCCCACAACCTTCAAAGGCCTTGAGTCCGATACACTCGAAAGCCCAGACTCTCGCCCCCCTCGATGACCCAGAGTCCGGCATTCTCGAAGGTTCAGAGTCCTCCACCCTCGAAGGCCCAGTATTTGGTCCCGTCAAAGTTTTTAGAGTCCGCCACCCTCGGAGGCCCAGAGTCGATAAACCTCGTAGGCTCAGTGGCAGGAGCCGCCTCACGAATAACTATTCTAGCGTCCGAATACAGAAGCGATACACAGCGAGGCATTATGAACGAGCTTCAGCAACCAGTCAGCAGCCGACGAACAGACGCCTCCAGCCCTCTAGTGAGCAGAGGGGCTAACCAGCGATGTATAAAATCGGCTTATGATGTGACATAATAAGCTCCCTTGGCGATAATGAAATTTTAGGATTATGGACAATTAAATCCCTTGCAAAGAGACAATGAAATACCCTGGCGATAGACAAGATAATATCTCACGGCGATTGACGAGAAAATCCTGATCGAGGTTCCTGCTGGCAATAGGGTTAATGTCTGTCGGGTCACGAACCTGTGGCTTAGGGCGCGCGGGGGCGGAAATGACCCTTAGCTGTCAGGAGAGTGCTCTCGAATGATGTCTAGCAAGCAATGAGAGTGCTCTCAAATGATGTCCAGCAAGCAATGAGAGTGCTCTTGAATGATGTCTAGCAAGCAATGAGAGTGCTCTCAAATGATGTCCAGCAAGCAATGAGAGTGCTCTCAAATGATGTCCAGCAAGCAATGAGAGTGCTCTCAAATGATGTCCAGCAAGCAAAGCGAGTGTTCTCAAATGATATCTAGCAAGTTATGAGAGTGCTCTCAAATGATGTAAGGTAAGCAATGAGAGTGCTCTCGAATGATGTCTAGTAAGCAATGAGAGTGCTCTCATATGGAAAATTCCTGTAGAGTTCTCGTGTTAAATATTGTAGCGCTAACAGTTCCAAAACTGCATTTGGGACTCGACTGTCGCCCAAGACTATTTACGACACTTCTATTCAATCTAAACCAAGATACTGACCTGCTCAATAAACGGACACTCTCATGTAGGTATATAGAAATAAGACGATTTTCCGACTCCTATATGGGTTACAAAAAAAAAGAAATTATATTTGTGTTCAGTACGCATATTATTTTATATCAGCTACTTTAATGTTAAGATATTTTGCTGACAACTGTACGACATACAAGCATTCGCGTTGAGATAACCAAGCCCACGAGAGGTGGCGGTAGGTTTACCAGCCCAAGCACGTTCAGGCAGTCTCGCACCCACAAGATAACACACAGGAGAGCTGATCCCCAGATTCTATTAATATTGGTTTACACCAATACGAAGGCTCGACCGGCAAAGTTCGCGTGGGAGTTTGAGTGTAGATATTATTACATGAACTCGGCCTAGACGATAACCGAGCATAGTTCAATTATGAGTGCGAAGATCAATGACAGGAGTTGGGCTTGGGCCGTTATTAGGGAAGGTAGCAATATGCATATTGGAACAACTAAAACACGCGCGGCTCTCAGACTCTAGGAGATGATGTTTGACTTACGTGTGGAGGATGCAAATGCATGGTTCACACAACTGAATTGCAACAGTGCATACAAGAACCGACTTACGAGGGCAGCTCTGAATGGGCTAAATTAAAAGACTTCTTCAAAATAACTGACTTACAAGAACTTATGTTCAAGTCGACGTTCGGGCAAAGGACGGCCAACGATGAACGCAGGTTTATTGCTCATCTGTGGCCACGCCCTCTTGCGAATCAAGGAGGACTATCCTATTTTTCATACATATCTAGATAACTATTTGCGCGTGTGGAACATAGGTCGTTCAATATCCACTTGGCATTTTTTATAATTAAAATGTTTCCAAGTAAATACATTTTACAATCAATCCGCTCATCTCTTTAGTCGTTGTTTTTCCCAGGGTAGTGGTTGAGAGGAAGAACTGCAAACGCGCACTATAGTGCCCCGCTCACTATGGGGCCCCGCATATTCTAGGGTCCCGCTCACTATGGGGCCCCGCTCAATATAGGGCCCGCTCACTATGGGGCCCCGCATCACTACGTGTTATTGGAATGAATCGTTTGCAAGTGTTTACAAGTGTACAAGTGTAGGAAGACAACAACAGGTCTATTGGCCCAGTCTAGGTTGTCTTTTGATGGCAAGATGATTAGTTCTGAAGTAGAACGTCTGAGGGACCTTCATGTGCCATTCCTGTTTTAATAACATCAAGAAGAGGAATGGTTTAACTCTTTATCGGCGATTATGTCGAACTTATCGAGCAGAGACTTGAACTTTTCGAATGTATTGCTGTTTACAACCTCCGCTGGATGTTTGTTTCATTCATCGACGATTTTATACGTGAAGAAATTGCGTTCATATCTAGAGTGAAAAGGGTCGCTCGGTCGACGCTACCTTTACCCTTCATAATCTTCCACACTTTAATCATGTCGCCTCTGACTCGGCGTTTCTCTAGCCAATAAAGATTGAGTTCACGAAGCCTGTCTTCATACGATTTATTCCGCAGCGAATGGATGATTTTGGTAGCTCCGCGTTGAACCTTCTTCAAATTAATATCATATTTTTAAACCTTCTCTAAATTAATAACGTATTTTCTAAGAAATGGAGACCAGAATTGAACGGAATGCTCGAGATGCGGTCTAACAAATGCATTGTATAACTTGAGCATACTATGTGGATTTTTTACGAGCTAGTAAGGGATGTCATACCTAGCATTTTGTTGCCTTTCTTGGCAGCATCGTTACAATACTTGCTACTTTTTGAATCGTTACTAATGATGACACCTAAATCTTTCTTTTTGGTGACAGGAATGACTTTCTTTCCCGACGTTGAATATTTATGTTTGAGGTTATAAGGACCTATGTTCATAACTTAACATTTGTCTACATTAAATTTCTTTTACCAATTTTCTGACCAATCAACAATTTTGTTCAAGTCTAGTTCAAGTCACTCTAGTTTAGTATGTATTTCCCTCCTATCTTAGTAGCGTCTGCAAATTTGAGAGTGCGTTCCTATCGAGATCGGTAATGAATATTATAAAGAGAACTGGACCTAACACGGATCCTTGAGGCACGCCGCTTGTAACATTACTCCAGGGGGAGGAAGCTCCGATATGTACAACTCGCTACCGTCTGTCCGCCTCGAATGCTGATGCTGTGCAATTTACTGACTGGACTTGTGGGGGACTTTATCAAAGGCCTTTTGAAAGTTACGGTAAATGATATCAATTGGAGATTTTGGGTCGTGGATTTCAATTATATTCATGGAAAGAAGTAGCAGGTTTGTAAGACATGAACGGTTGTGTCTAAAGCCATGCTGAGAGTCGTCAATCAGTTTGTTTGATAGAGTATGTGAACAAACGCTCCGCACACTGCTCGATTAATCGCAGGCATACTTAGCATATCTGACATTCACGCATTTATTTGCATTTATATTTTCCGTTGCTGATGCTCAAATAAATGTGTTATTAGTCTGAATAAATCTATTCATTGGTCCCTCAGGGGTCATTAGTGGCTCCAGAGACCGTACGCGCTCTCTGTTCGTAAATTCAATATTCCAAACAAAACACACCAAAATGTTACCACTAACACGAGAGATAAATATAAAATGTGCGTCGTCAAAATAGTTTTAACGAAACTGAACTATGGCTCATTAATCGGTATTTGTTACCATGAACGTGACCTTCATCGTTGCCATGAACGTTACCGCCATGGACGTTACCCTCATGGACGCTACCCTCATCGTTGCCATGGACGTTACCCTCATCGTTGCCATGAACGTTACCCTCATCAAACAAAGAATAGAACGTTATCGACACGCTTGGCTTGGACCACGCTTGGCTTGGACCACGCTTGGCTTGGACCACGCTTGGCTTGGACCACGCTTGGCTTGGACCACGCTTGGCTTGGACCACGCTTGGCTTGGACCACGCTTGGCTTGGACAACGCTTGGCTTGGACAACGCTTGGCTTGGACCACGCTTGGCTTGAACCACGCTTGGCTTGGACCACGCTTGGCTTGGACCACGCTTGGCTTGGACAACGCTTGGCTTGGACCACGCTTGGCTTGGACCACGCTTGGCTTGGACCACGCTTGGCATGGACCACGCACGGATTTGGTATGTTTTAGAAACGCGTGACCGCTGAGTGACGACGTCTGGCTAAGAACTGGGATGCTTTGCAGCTAGAATACGACTTCTGGACGCTTAAGTGGGAACAATTTTTGAGTTCAGGAGCCAGTCATAAATGACGAGCGCATCTTTGGTGGCCAACGTTCCCTAATAAAGTAATCCTCCGTGAGAGTTAATGGTGAGATGAATTTAAATATTTTCCAACGTATTTCAATTGTGAAAGTCTGTTCTTCATTCTCTGTTTGTCCCGTGTTTTGACTAGATGCTTCCAGAGTTAAATTTATCAATTTATTTTCGGTAGGTTATTAATATCTGGCTTGGATTTCAGTTTAATCTGCTGTTGACGCACAACCACAATTCTTTTTGACAGATGTTGTCATATCTTAATTCATCCAATACTTTGCTCAAACTTTTCGTCATCAGAAAAAATGTTTTCAGGTTCTATCTAGGTGTATTATGCGCCCTGTTATAGTGGAATGTGATCAATAGTTTTTTTATGAGCAGCAAATTCCTATATTGCATATCACATAATGCAACAAGATACAACACGCGTAACCTTTTGTGGTCCATGGAAGTGGGAAAAAAACTTTAGGAAGATATGACAACAGGCTCACAGTTGACGGCCGCCATCTCTGCCCATAGGCGACCGTAACAATGGTGCCTTTCTCAAGCCCCTATCCGGTCAAGAAGTGACGCGTGTACAGAAGCCGTGGTAGAAAATATGGAAATATGCGATATAAATAAAAAATAAACATATGACACATTCGTTTTGAGTAACATATAGCAGGAATACGATCAAAATGAATGTTACATAATTTATACACATAGAGCGGTTTCCTCCTAATGTTGTACAATGATGTCCAATTAATATAGTCTCGCTCGATCAACAAATGTAACTCCGCACAAATACACACACCAATAGACATAAACACACCTATACACATTCACACACCTATACACATACACACACAAACGCGCACCCTCACACACAGGCAGACATTACGGAAACTCTGCACACAAATGAATTTTAATACACGATTGCATGGCACGAAAAAACAATTGCTAAATAATTAAATTGTTATAAACTGAAGATAAAAGCGGATAAAACCAAAAAGGAAGAATGCTTTAAAGCGGATGCAAAATTCTCACTATACTCAGCAGGCTGTTGTAGCAGCAACTCGGCAGGCTGCTGTAGCAGCAACTCAGCAGGCTGCTGTAGCAGCAACTCAGCAGGCTGTTGTAGCAGCAACTCAACAGGCTGCTGTAGCAGCAACTCAGCAGGCTGATGTAGCAGAAACTCAGCAGGCTGATGTAGCAGCAACTCAGTAGGCTGATGTAGCAGCAACTCAGCAGGCTGCTGTAGCAGCAACTCAGCAGGCTGCTGTAGCAGCAACTCAGCAGGCTGCTGTAGCAGCAACTCAGCAGGCTGCTGTAGCAGCAACTCAGCAGGCTGCTGTAGCAGCAACTCAGCAGGCTG
>SDVV010036397.1:0-10954 GCA_016164225.1 Gammarus roeselii
ATGTATATATTCAGTGTTGTACAAACAAGTTGACGGGTGTTCAATGGGGGGGCCCCTCAGCCCTACTCTAGCTAATGTACATTTATTTAAGATTGGATTTTGTTAAGAGGGTCCATCTATATCACACACACCGGTATATATCACACACACCGGTATAGCGCCCCAAAGAAGGAAAATGGGTAATTCACACACCCGGGTGGCAAAAGATACAGTGCCGAGCGAGCGGTAGGCGCTGAGAAGTTGTGGTATACAATTGTCGCTGCGTTTAGTGAGGTAAATATAATTGCCGGTTAGGAAATTGGGAAGAAATTATGATTACCTGCCTCCTATCCTCATATTTCCTTCATCTCATCTTCATATATCGTGTCTCATCTTCATATATCCTGTCTCATCTTCATATATCCTGTCTCATCTTCATATATCCTATCTCTTCTTCATATTTCTTGTCTCATCTCCATATATCGTGTCTCATCTTCATATATCCTTTCTCTGCTTCATATTTCCTCTCTCATCTTCATACATCGTGTCTCATTTTCAGATATCATGTCTTATCTTCATGTGTCCTGTCTCTTCTTTAAATTTGCCTCATCGGCAAAGTTTCAGCCTCATCAGCGCACCTCATAACTCAGACCCCTCCTCGGGGATACTTTCTCACTAGCTCTTCCATCCCGCGGTGGTGATGTTTGACTTAATTATTAATGTGAAATGAAGGCACCTGTCAGCAGTCATTTTTCCCATCGAAGGCACCTATCAGCAGTTATTGGTCCTTAAGACTAATTAACATGAAGTGAAGGCACCTATCAGCAGTTATTTGTCCTTCCGACCAATTAACGTGACGTGAAGGCACCTATCAGCAGTCATTTTTCCCATCGACGGCACCTATCAGCAGTTATTGGTCCTTAAGACTAATTAACATGAAGTGAAGGCACCTATCAGCAGTTATTGGTCCTTAAGACTAATTAACGTGACGTGAAGGCACCTATCAGCAGTTATTGGTCCTTAAGACTAATTAACGTGACGTGAAGGCACCTATCAGCAGTTATTTGTCCCTCCGACCAATTAACGTGAAGCGAAGGCACCTTTCAGCAGTCATTTGTCCCACCGACAAATGGTGTCAGCGCGAGTCGGGAGGAGACCGGGGAGTGAGGTGTGTTTGTGTATGAGTGTGTCTAGGTGTGTCAGTTCGTGTGTGTGTGCGTGTGAAGGTGTGTATGCGTGTGTGTGGGTGTATGTGTTAGCGGAAGGGGATAGAAAATCGAGCAAAGGAGCCCAACGATATCGTCACTGATCTAATATGTTTTAAGACGATTCATCCTCTCTCGGTGGCATTACTAATAGGATGATCTAACGACGTCGTTGCCTTCATTATGTTGAGGTGCATCCCGATAGTGAATTTTCTTGTATGAACTAGTTTATGATACATTTAGGTATTATATTTTTGCATCTGCTTACAAATTTAACATTGATTATGTTCATAAAACTAGCATAATATAAACCTGATGTTATGTTTATGAAAGAATATGAAAACGGTTTGTACGTAGAAACAGAAAGCGGGCGCGGAGAAGCATAATGTTTGATGCCTCGTCCACACACCGTCGCAAGCGCCTTGCTACTACGGCTCTAGAACACGGACGGACAAAAGAGGGGAATATTCGGGACAGGGCACTTCGCTGTGTAACCGCGTAACCAAAAAAATGTTCAAAGGAATGAGATGGCGTCAGCTCATCGGTTGATTGCAGAATTCCGAGAACTACTTCAAAATTCTAAGGAAAAAAATGTGGCCAGCAGCTCATAGGTGGGAGAGTTACTATTAACAGGATGATGTTCCTGCTCACAGCTCCAACGAGTGTCTCGGAATTTTTATCGGATAAATTTCCGAAACGAGTAATCAGCCGTCGAAAGGACCAGCCTTGGCCCGCTTATAACCCCAACCTCAGCCCGATCGACTATTGGTTTTGGGAAGAGAGGGAATCCAATGCTCACAAACGCAAGACAATTAAAATTGAATATCTGAAGAAGCTGCTAAGCAAAGTCGCGACAGAAATGAGCAAGCATGTCCAGATCTGAACAAGCTTCAACCGAAGGGTTCAAATCTGAGTACATAAGAATGGGTTCCCTTTCGAAACTGAAATTAATTTTTTATCATTTGATTCGATAACAGATGTGAAGTTTTTTTTCCCATCTTGTCATTTGATGCATTAAACATTAAACCGTTAAATCACTTTCTAGGAGCTTTTATCTCAAACGATTGTTCCCTCGTACTAGCCACATATTCTATAGGCTTCCCTGCGGTAGTAATTAATGATTGACTCTTTAAAAAAAATATTTATTTTCTTGTCTGGAAATCCATTCTAAAATTCAGAATAGGAAACATCGAGAATTTGACAAAAACCTATCGTCTGGAGCGACAAATTCTGAATATTTTTTCCTTCTTCTGGTATTTGGCAATGAAAATGTCGATGCTTTGTTATGATGATTAGATTAGGTGTTCTTTTACGACTGCGATGGTTTGGTGTAATGATTAGATTAGGTGTTCTTTTACAACTGCGATGGTTTGGTGTTGGATGTTCTCGTTCACTCGCGTCCCTCCTTCTCTCCCAAACTTGGCTTTTCGAGCACCACAGCTGTGAGGATTTACTTAATGCAGATCCTGCACTGCCTAATACGTGTTTTGATATCTTTGATAGTCATCCTTACAACAGCTTGTTACTTTAGTGTTCTGACTAAAATTGATCGCACGAGTCTCGGAAAACTCAAAAAATTCAAATTAAGAAAGTTTCTGGAGCAAACGACTTCGTATTTTTTAGTCGCAGGCCCGAGCTGGACAAATAGATCTAATGGGACTTGGAAACTTTTCAGCTTCGTCAGTCTTGCCGGCATTATTGCCTCAACTTCTCTCGACGGGAAATAATATATCCATAAGAGCATTAGTCCATACAAATAAATAGTTTATGCTATGAGCTACAATACTGCGAATATGGACCGATCTACACACTTTTTTTAGCACAGAAAGTGTTTATGACCGAAAATATTTGGCTGAATATGTTACGACTGATTGTTATAGATCCAAAATGGAGATGACCAATAGATGTTTTTTGCCGAAATTCTTAGGGGCGAATTTTGTACATTTGATTCTGTGCTCCAGAAATTGACAGGACCGAAAAACTTTTATTTAGATTTTTTATTAATTATTTTAATTTTAAAGTGAATTGTTCCAACTTGGATAGCAATAACCAACCAGAGGTCGTAGAGACGAACCCATGACACCGTTCGGAAGCGGAAACGCAAGATGCACTGACATTAATTGAATACGTTTTGCCTAGAACTCAAGGTGCATAGTTCGCTTGTTACTTGCTCTGATGATACTTGATTGTAATTCCTCATGATAAATCTTCAGCTCTGAGGTCTCAGTGAGCGCTCGGGTGCTGATTCGTCCCGTTTCTTATTTTTCTCTATTCACACAAAGCTAATGTAATTGTAGGACTTTGACAAATCATTTTTGAACATGATACACGAATATTTTGTATGATCAACTCTTTCCCTTTTGAACAATGCCTTGGGCTTGTATCTACGACGTTTAGCTGGCTAACGCTAAACGATTCGGTTCAATCAACTTTCTGTACTTGCGACGTTCGGTGCAAATCCGACGTTTATAGAGATGGCACTATAAAAATTCGAATATATTGAATTCCGTGCAAAAAAAACTCTGTTCTAAACGCAATTTCCCAATTTACGCTCCAGGCAATCAACCCTCGACCGTGATCGTCTTCCTTCGTGTTAGTATTCCTCCTGATAATTTCGAGTTCAAATATATTCGATAGGAACAGCTTTCTCTCCTGAACACTTAAAGGAGATTGTGGAGTGCAAACATTTCCGGTCCTTGAAATATCGGTTGTTAACTAGAGGCACAGCCCACCATTCATAACGGTCGCAGCCCACCATTCTTAAGGGTCGCAGCCCACCACTCTTAAGGGTCGCAGCCCACCATTCTTAAGAGTCGCAGCCCACCATTCATAACGGTCGCAGCCCATCATTCTTAAGGGTTACAGCCCACCACTCTTAAGGGTCGTAGCCCACCATTCTTAAGAGTCGCAGCCCACCATTCATAACGGTCGCAGCCCACCATTCTTAAGGGTCGCAGCCCACCATTCTTAAGGGTCGCAGCCCACCATTCTTAAGGGTCGCCGCCTACCATTCCTAAGAGTCGCAGCCCACCATTCTTAAGGGTCGCAGCACACCATTCTTAAGGGTCGCAGCCCACCATTCTTAAGGGTCGCAGCCCACCACTCTTAAGGGTCGCAGCCCACCATTCATAACGGTCGCAGCCCACCATTCTTAAGGGTCGCAGCCCACCACTCTTAGGGTCGCAGCCCACCATTCATAACGGTCGCAGCCTACCATTCTTAAGGGTCGCAGCCCACCATTCTTAAGGGTCGCCGCCTACCATTCCTAAGAGTCGCAGCCCACCATTCTTAAGGGTCGCAGCCCACCATTCTTAAGGGTCGCAACCCACCATTCTTAAGGGTAGCAGCCCACTATTCTTAAGGGTCGCAGCCCACTATTCTTAAAGGTCGCAGCCCACCATTCTTAAGGGTCGCAGCACATCATTCTTAAAGGTCGCAGCCCACCATTCTTAAGTGTCGCATCCCACTATTCTTAAGGGTCGCAGCCCACCATTCGTAAGGGTCGCAGCCCACCATTCTTAAGGGTCGCAGCCCACCACTCTTAAGGGTCGCAGCCCACCATTCATAACGGTCGCAGCCCACCATTCTTAAGGGTCGCAGCCCACCATTCTTAAGGGTCGCCGCCTGCCGCCTACCATTCTTAAGAGTCGCAGCCCACCATTCTTAAGGGTCACAGCCCACCATTCTTAAGGGTCGCAGCCCACCATTCTTAAGGGTCGCAGCCCACCATTCTTAAGGGTAGCAGCCCACCATTCTTAAGGGTTGCAGCCCACTATTCTTAAAGGTCTCAGCCCACCATTCTTAAGGGTCGCAGCACATCATTCTTAAAGGTCGCAGCCCACCATTCTTAAGGGTCGCATCCCACCATTCTTAAGGGTCGCAGCACACCATTCTTAAGGGTCGCAGCCCGACATTCTTAAGGGTCGCAGCACACCATTCTTAAGGGTCGCAGCCCATCATTCTTAAGGGTCGCAGCACACCATTCTTAAGGGTCGCAGCACACCATTCTTAAGGGTCGCAGACCACCATTGCGATCATAAACTCTTGAGTCTCTTATCATAAAGAAAAATTTGCTATCCACTTGGGACAAATTTCCAGCGGAGGTTGTAAACAGCAATACAATCGAAACGTTTAAGTCTCGGCTCGGTAAGTTCTACATAAATTGACGATAAATAGCTAAACTGTTTTTTTCTTGATGTTATAAAAACAGAAACGGCATATGAAGCTCTCTTAGACGTTCTACTTCAGAACTTGCCATCTTGCAATCAAAAGGCAACCTAGTTTGGGCCAATGTCCTGTTGTTGTCTTCCTACTCTTGCAAACACTTGTAAACTGATGGCCGAAGAGTGTACATTGATAATGAGTCTTCTCTCATAAGGATCATATAATAATGTCAAGTAAACATTACCACAAGTAAAGATGCAAGTCTGTTCCGTCTCAGCAAAGCTTGCTTTCACTAATTACATCGTACAAGAGTTATGAGAGGCAAATCTGTGATGAAGTTATCTCTCATTACATTCGTTACATCATCTTTATCATAATTATATATGCATATAAATAAAAATTTCCTCTCAATATGCGTAAATTGGGGAAGCCGTATATTTTTACTGCGCACGCGTAGAGCACAACGTAATACACGTAGATTATTACCTAACATACGTAGTGAGTACTACGTGACGTCCTACGTGACGCCCCTCTACGTGAATTACGTTCCCTCGGTGAAGGCAACAAATTAAAACACTCTGTTTCCTTTGTCATGATTGTTGACCGCCAACAGATTTGGTTGATGTCGTTAAACTCAATGTGTTATAATAAAATAACTCAATTGAACCTTTTTTTGTAAATTGATGTGGAGGGAAATGGTTTGGTGGGTTGTGTTACATTGTAATTATTATGATCACAATAGGACGATCAGCTTGGTTCCTGTGTTTCCTGAGCTACACCAACACAGCAATGAGAGGCAGAGACAATACCAGTAAGCCACTGACTGAGATTAATATTGTGGGAGCTCTCGTAACATAAGCGTAGAGAACACGCGCTTCCTTGCAGGTCGTGTATCAATGATATTGCTCGAAGTTTTGTACGCGTGTGAATACACCGGGTAAACATAGTATTAACTTTTTATTCAAGGGGTGCATAGCATGCCTTCTTTGTATCTTCAAATCACCGAGCTCAGTACAGATACTACAAGCGGTGCTAGGAATCCATGTCATTCTAATCTAATCTAATCTAATCAATAATATGCAGAAATTTTGATTGAGGGCAAACTATTATTATTTAAATACAGAATTTATAAAAATCTGATTGATTGTCCACGCTTGGCCTCACTTTGATAACATTATTAGGAATGTGTAACGAAGTGGAGTCCAGGTTGTACATTCGTCTACTTTGACTGAATTGCAAAACAATATTAATGATATCCTAATTAAGGGAAGAAAATCATAAAGATCAGAGAAGAGATCATCTTAGTGATGGATTTTTGAAACATCTGAACAGATTTTCCATTCGTATGACGTTGACGTAGCTCCTCTTATTCCATACAGAGCCGAGGCGCCATCTGGGGGCGGGTGACGTCACCACCTGTTGATCAATTTGGACGAAAAATCCCCAGCGAATGTCAATCAACTATTTTTTTTCCGATTGGATCAAAGCTCTTTCACGGACTCACTGTGAAAGAAACCCTTTTCTTTTCTGTGTCGACTGCCTAGATTAAAAGGCTCTAATAAAGTCAGTCTTTTTAATCAACGTTCCCGACAGTCTGATTATTCAACGAGGCCATCGGCGATTCATCAACATGGAATTCAGTTTTCCATTGACGTCCTCGGCCGCTCCGTGCAGGTACTTTTTTGGTGGAGTCATATTTTAGGAGTGAGTGATTTCAAAATAGTGTCAGGGTAATAGTGTCGGGGTAATAGTGTCAGGGTAATAGTGTCGGGGTAATTGTGTCAGGGTAATTGTGTCAGGGTAATGTCAGCATCAGGGTAAAGCTTATCAAACCCGCTCCATAACAGCCGCCTCCGACTGCAATGGCCCCGTGCCTTTGCAAGCACGTAGTCTGACGTCAGAGGCGATGGATCCCATCACACTTCAGGGATGGGAAGGGATCAGCAATGATGTACGGCACTGGCAAGTCCACTCATCGATCAGCTGAGGACGGATCAGATTGTATATTTGAAACTTCTGAGGGACCAGCGGCTACTGCTCTAGCTCAGGAGGGACGTCATGAGGGACGAAGAAGAGGCGCCAGGCTGGTGATTGCAGGGATGGTTGCGCTAGTGCGGTTCAACGCTTATTTGGCACTTCTAAGCAATGGTTACGGTACCAAAAGCACTCTAAAACAGTATCGATCAGCAGATAACTAACGAAACTTATATTTATTCACAAGCACGTTTACAAGCTCGGTATAGTACACGTCTGAACAATAATACTACGATAGACTGAAGGACCACCGGGTCTTTCTTTGTACGGGGGGACGTACGATAGACTGAAGGACCAGCGGGTCTTTCTTTGTACGAAGGGACGTACGATAGACCGAAGGACCAGCGGGTCTTTCTTGGTACCGAGGGACGTACGATAGACTGAAGGACCAGCGGGTCTTTCTTTGAACGGAGGGACGTACGATAGACTGAAGGACCAGCAGGTCTTTCTTTGTACGAAGGGACGTACGATAAACTGAAGGACCAGCGAGTCTTTCTTTGTACGGAGGGACGTACGATAGACTGGAGGATCAGCGGGTTTTTCTTTGTACGGAGGGACGTACGATAGACTGAAGGACCAGCGGGTGAGGGAAGGAACTGGCCTAATATTATTGATACAAACATTAATTGGCAATTGTGTAGAGCAGGAAGGTAATTTTGTGTGGTCTTTCTTTGTACAGTATCGGTGGGACGATAGACTTTTTATACGCAGTATCGGAGAGAAGGAAGGTGTTTTCAGTTCAATTTCACCCACCTACTATTAGCCTGACAATCCGCCTGAAATTAATTGTCACCAATAGCCTTACATGGAAGGTCAGAATATTGAGAAATTTTTGAAAGTGATTACCACCTTCGGAAAAGTTTTGTGCATCATGATTGAGATGTTTTCAAAATGATTATTGAAGCATTCAGTGTAATATGGGGTAGTTCCATACATATATGGAGGCTCTGAAAGTACCGTGTCGATTTTTTTCAATTTGAGTGTTGAATCATTTGACGGATCATTTGTACTTCTAAAGCAACCCGAATATTTATGAGTTTGATAGTCAATATCCTTGTTCAACGATTGCACGTTTATACGTATGAACACACATAGATTTGTTTCCTTTAGATTTAAAGGAAATTTAACCTTCTCTTGCATGCTTAAAAACATGCAATCTCCACGCGAGATGGAGGAGACAGATCGCGAAAAATCCATGTACGATAGCTCGGGCTGACAGAGTGACATTTCAGGTAGCGCTTCACAACTAACGGAGCATCCCTACTCATTTGCCCGTCACTCTTAAACGCCCGTCATTTGCCCGTTCCTCTCAAACGCCCGTCATTTGCCCATCCCTTTCGAACGCCCGTCATTTGCCCATCCCTCTCAAACACCCGTCATTTGCCCATCCCTCTGAAACTCCCTTCATTTGCCCATCGCTCTCAAACGCCCGTCTTTTGCCCGTCCCTCTCAAACGCCCGTCATTTGCCCGTCCCTCTCAAACGCCCGTCATTTGCCCATCCCTCTCAAACGCCCGTCATTTGCCCGTCCCTCTCAAACGCCCGTCATTTGCCCGTCCCTCTCAAACGCCCGTCATTTGTCCATCCCTCTCAAACGCCGTCATTTGCCCATTCCTCCCAAACGCTCGTCATTTGCCCGTCCCTCTCAAACGCCCTTCATTTGCCCGTCCCTCTTAATAGCCCATCATTTGCCCGTCGTTCTCAAACGCCCGTCATTTGCCCGTTCATCTCAAATCCCCGTCATTTGCTCGTCCCTCTCAAACACCCATCATTTGCCCATCCCTCACAAACACCCGTCATTTGCCCGTCCCTCTCAAACGCCCTTCATTTGCCCATCCCTCTCAAACACCCGTCATTTGCTCGTCCCTCTCAAACGCCCGTCATTTGCCCGTCCCTCTTAATAGCCCATCATTTGCCCGTCCTTCTCAAACGCCCGTCATTTGCCCGTCCATCACAAATACCCGTTATTTCTCCGTTCCTCTCAAACACCCGTTATTTGCCCGTCCCTCTCAAACGCCCGTCATTTGCCCATCCCTCTCGAACGCCCGTCATTTGCCCATCCCTCTCAAACACCCGTCATTTGCCCATCCCTCTCAAACGCCAGTTAACTACCCGTCCCTCTCAAACGCCCGTCATTTGCCCGTCCCTCTCAAACGCCCGTCATTTGCCCATCCCTCTCAAACGCTCGTCATTTGCCCGTCCCTCTCAAACGCTCGTCCTTTGCCCATTCCTCTCAAACGCCCGTCATTTGCCCGTCCCTCTCAAACGCCCGTCATTTGCCCGTTCATCTCAAATACCCGTCATTTGCCCATCCCTCTCAAACACCCGTCATTTGCCCATCCCTCTCGAACGCCCGTCATTTGCCCATCCCTCTCAAACACCCGTCATTTGCCCATCCATCTCAAACGCCCGTTATCTGCCCGTCCCTCTCAAACGCCCGTCATTTGCCCGTCCCTCTCAAACGCCCGTCATTTGCCCATCCCTCTCAAACGCTCTTCATTTGCCCGTCCCTCTCAAACGCCCGTCCTTTGCCCATTCCTCTCAAACGCCCGTCATTTGCCCGTCCCTCTCAAACGCCCGTCATTTGCCCGTCCCTCTTAATAGCCCATCCTTTGCCCGTCCTTCTTAAACGCCCGTCATTTGCCCGTTCATCTCAAATACCCGTCATTTGCCCGTCCCTCTCAAACACCCGTCATTTGCCCATCCCTCTCGGACGCCCGTCATTTGCCCATCCCTCTCAAACGCCCGTAATTTGCCCATCCCTCTCAAACGCATGTCATTTGCCCGTCCCTCTCAAACGCCCGTTATTTGCCCGTCCCTCTAAAACGCCCGTCATTTGCCCATCCCTTTCGAATGCCCGTCATTTGCCCATCCCTCTCAAACGCCCGTCATTTGCCCATCCCTCTCAAACACCCGTTATCTGCCCGTCCCTCTCAAACGCCCGTCATTTGCCCGTCCCTCTCAAACGCCCGTCATTTGCGCATCCCTCTCAAACGCCCGTCATTTGCCCACCCCTCTCAAACGTCCGTCATTTGATTGTCCATTTGAAGCGCCCGTCATTTGCCCGTTCCTCTCAAACACCCGTCATTTGCCCATCCCTCTCAAACACCCGTCATTTGCTCGTCCCTCTCAAACGCCCGTCATTTGCCCGTCTTTCTTAATAGCCCATCATTTGCTCGTCCTTCTCAAACGCCCGTCATTTGCCCGTCCATCTCAAATACCCGTCATTTGCCCGTCCCTCTCAAACACCCATCATTTGCCCGTCCATCTCAAACGCCCGTCATTTGCCCATCCCTGTCAAACGCCCGTCATTTGCTCATCCCTCTCAAACGCCCGTCATTTGCCCGTCCCTCTCAAACGCCCGTCATTTGCCCGTCCCTCTCAAACTCCCGTCATTTGCCCGTCCATCTCAAACGCCCGTCATTTGCCCATCCCTCTCGAACGCCTGTAATTTGCCCATCCCTCGCAAACGCATGTCATTTGCCCGTCCCTCTCAAACGCCCGTCATTTGCCCGTCCCTCTCAAACGCCCGTCATTTGCCCGTCCCTCTCAAACGCCCGTCATTTGCCCGTC
>SDVV010036398.1:0-10954 GCA_016164225.1 Gammarus roeselii
TATCCTGTTTATAGGAATAGTGTGGTAGGTATTTTTTATATTTCGATTTGCAGCCTTAGTGTGCAATCGGCCCTGTTTGGTACCCGCTTGATATTAAATTTAGGCAAGGTTTTGTGCTTTCCATCTATTTATTTCATATGTATATAATATCTATAGGAATAGTATGGTATAATAATTAGGTAGTTGGCGGGTTGATGTATTTATTTCTTCGGATGCAGTAGCTTCGTTACGAGAATCTATCTACCCGATAACGCATTATCCAGTTTTGAACCAGATATATCGGTGTTACCATGTTCCAAATGATTTGTTATCAAGTGTATTTAGACTGCTCGGGCAGTCTCATCTCGATTTTTTGTACAGCGAGTATCGGTTGGATACCCTATAGCAAGAGTAGCTGAACGATAAGGATTTATTGTAAGTTATTATACTGTGTTAGGTATACCTATTAATGATCGGTCGATATATATGTTGAATTTGTTTTTGTTTTCAGAGTTTTGAATAATTTTCTCATACAGTTATTGTTTTTTAATGATATTTTAGGTTTGCATCTTCCATGTAGCACAATATTTCAGGCATAATTGGTCGGTTATTGCATCATTTTGGTATTTTTTTATGTATATAAATATATATATGACATTCGAATACGATTAGGCCGTGGTTACTTTAGTTAAAGAAGAGTTAATTTAACCCTGTTTTGGACTGAGTTGGTGAATAATGTAATCAGATTTGTATAAACTGTATAAGTAAAAGTATTCCACATCATTTACTATAGGTTTCAACGTATGTTGCTCGCATGTCTTGGCAACTTATTCAGGTTAGTTGATTGGCTGGTTACATGCTGTTTTTTTCTCTTACATCATGGTTTTAGTGTATGTTTTGGGTATGGTAAACAATTGATCCTCTTGCTTTATTATAACTCGAGAGTTTTAGTATGTGCCTTTCAGTTTTGTATCTTCTGTGTAGAGTTTTCATCTTCAATGCAATTTGTTGGTTATTTTATCAAATATCGGAATATTAGGATATATTGCGTTTGTACCTGCAATGTAGAACATCATTTCAGGTATAATTTAGTTACATGTTGTATATTTTTAGTGTTTTATATATTTTTTTACATCCTGGTACAATGTCTGCTATGAATATCATAGCTATAGAAGATTCCATTTGTTACAAACTTGGTCTTGTTGTTAGCTTATTGCATGTTTATTGTAGGCCCATACTTCAATGTTTAGGAGGTGTTAGAGAATCCCTAGGCAAAAACTCGTTGCGTTTACGTTTATTTGTATTAGCAGACCAATTTACTATGATGGATACTTTAGTGTATTACAATTTTTAATGTTAATTCGAGCAGAATAGAGAATTACGTAGTTATTTTATTTTTGTTTTATGATTTTTTTTGCACGATAATCATAGGATTGTATGTTTAACAGGTGCAAATTCGTACTGCATCATTGTGCAATTTCGTCATTGAACCCTAGCAAATGTGTAGTTTAACGTTTTAGAAAACGATTTACTGGATGGATGGGTCCTGATGTAGAGGCGGATACTTTCACGCATTTTTCAATCCGTATAACTATGGAAAATGAAACATGTTCAAGTTTATTATTATGTATTTATTTATTACATGCTTACGTAGAAACATTTACATATTAGTAACAGTAACATCAATATATTTTCATCGTTTTAGGAGTGGTTGCAGGAGTATACGTTCACGTATTTTTAATGCGTATAACTATGGACAATGAAACATGTTCAAGTTTATTTTTATTTATTTACAAATGAACATTTACATGTAAGGAACATTCACATATAGGATTCTTTAGAGAATAAAACCTGAAGACATGGACGTACTTTTGTCATTCACCCGAGTACACACGCCAAAGACTTCCTCACTCGGTTTACGTCTCTTCCATGTTAAATCCATGTTTACACTTGTATCATCATCCACGACACATCGCTTCCTCTTTTCAGTGACGGTAAGTTCAACTTCAATGGACTTCACGGGAATGTCTGGATGGCCATTGGCAAGAGTTGTGCACGCATCGCTATATAATAATAATAATAATAATAAAAGCTTCATTGACAACCAACATGGGCATAGTATTACAATTGAGACATCTTATTTTAGGGTTACAATGAGAACAAAGTTATAAAATTACCGCACACAACTAAGAATAAGTTACAGCCTACAACTCTATCTTACCTATGCGTATAGTAATTTTTTCCATCGCCCTAACAATGAAGAGGCAGCGAGAGCATCACCAGAGCAGATTGCATCGAGGATTTCACTTGGGGAGTTTATAACTCGAGTCATAAGGCTGTGTGCCGCTTTACGGAACAGTACCTTGATGTCATCCGATTGTTTTTCAACAATAACCCTGCTCGCTGACGTCGAGCGAGGGACCTGCATCAGCCGTCTAAATGTGTCATTATATCTCACTGTCAATTTCCTCACGCTATATTGAAAGTATTTTCTCCACAGTGCATCACAATAAATCGGGTAACAATATGATTTGAAGAGCTGGATTTTAGCTTCCCTTGGTGCAAACGAGAATTTTTGTATCAGCATGTTATCAACTGCATTTTGCCGCCTTGTTTGCTTTGCAACATCCTTGTCATCAGTGCAATCTGATGTGATGATGTGCCCTAGATATTGAAATTCATCCACATAATCCAGTGCAACACCGCCTAGTTTTATCTCAGTCGATAGGTAGTAACTAGGACCCTTAAGTCTAACTAACTTACATACAGTTTTTGCAGTGTTATATACAATATCATGAGGTTCAGCAAATTTATTACATATATCAAGAAGCTTTTGCAATAAACAACACCATATCATCTGCATAACTAAGATTGTTAACACAATAGTTGGCGACATGACACCCTTGGTTTTCTCTACTTAGAAGGTAATTCAACTCATCAGTGTACACGTTATACAACAGTGGCGATAGCTGACCTGCCTGCCTAATTCCGTTTTTACAATGATAAGTGGCTGTTTTCGAACTACCCCATCGCACTAAGAATTCCTGTTCCCTGTACCAAAATACAAGCAAGTGCACAATATGAAGAGAGGCTCCTCCCTCAATTAACTTTCTGAACAAAGTCTAATGGTTTACTCTATCAAAAGCTTTCTTCGCGTCTAAATAACACAGAAAAACAAGTGAGTCTCTACATCTGTAATACTCAACAGTTTGTTTCAATGCAAATATTGCCAATTCAGTTCCATGGCCCTCTTTGAATCCAAACTGACTGTTTGCGGTGGACAGAAATGTTTGCAATCTTGCAAGAATAACCTGCTCAAGAACCTTGGATATTGAGGTGGCAATAGCAATGGGGCGATAATTATTTATATCAGAAGGGTCCTTTGTTTTACATTTCAGAAGAGGAATCACAGTTACATGCATTACCTCTCCTAACACCCTCCACAGCGCTCCTAACCTCTGCCACCGAAACCATTTCGTTAACAGCAGGAAAATTATCGAGGGCGTTTTGCACCCAATCGATGGAATGGAAGCTCCATACTGCAAATAATACCCTTTCTGATAAAATATTTCCATATCAAACATGGCGACATCCTTCTACAACAAAAGCAGACCGTTAACTAAATGAGAACAAATCTGATTCAAATTTTATATATACTAGAACATGAGCATACAGGGTTGGTGCTGGCATTACGGTGACGTAAACAGGATTGGTGCCGGCATAATTCAGGCGTATACAGGGTTGGTGCCGGGATAGGCCGGTATAATGTAGGCGTATACACGGTTGATGTCGGCATATGCCGGGATAATGTAGGCATATACAGGGTTATTCCTGGCACGATGTTGACACACACACACACTCACACGCGCATCTGTATGCATACACAGGATCCGTTAACATCTGTAGCATCTTTACCTCTTTAGAACAAAGTCCCCTGCTTTTTAGTTACACTTTTTTATAGTAGAACATACAGTTTCATGCGATGTTAGGTTCAAAGATCTAGTCATCCTAACCAACTCTACCAATAATTATATATTTTCATTTAAGTTTGATGGTTAGGTATGATATTCAGTCATTATTTTGTGCGATGTAAATAACAAATTCCTCCACACGGCTCTATTTTACGTAGTTTATTTTAAATGTCACACACCAGGTACACACATACGCGCTTTGTACTCGTATGCAGGGCCGGTCACGGTATAATGACAGCGTATACAGGGTTCGACACCGGCACAATGTAGACACATACACACATTTGTATGCATATACAGTGTCGGTTAACATCTGTAAGCATTTAACCTCTGATCAATGATTTTTCCATAAGAACAAAGTCCCTTGCTTTTGTTACAATATATTTAATGTGGATCAGCATCAAGTCAAGTTAGGTTAAAAGAACTAATCATCCTAACCTAACCATTTCTAACCAAGAATTATGTATTATCGATCGACTTTTCGTGCAAACATGATACTTTTTCATCGATTTATGATATATTCATATCCATCCTTTCCACTTGGCTTTGCATTCTGATCTATCCTTTGCAGTTTTGATTTACACTTCCAATTTTGATCTAGCAAATTTCATGATTTTCAGATGCAAATTACATAGTTTGTTTTGTTTGTTACACCTACTTTCATTTGATTCTTGATTTTTTCATGTTATTCACACCCATCAAAACTTAACCTAACCTAACCTTATGTATGGTATTCAGTCATTGAGATATACATATGAAGCCCTCCATACGAATCTAAATATCACTTTACCATATATGTTATGTATTTCGTCGTCACTCTCGAGCCATATTAGTTAGCAGAAAGGCCTGCATTATTCAAACTTTGACGGATTGAATGTTACAAGTAATTCATATTTCTTTCCAGCTACATACAAACGGATACATGATCTTGCTAACCTAATTTACTTCAATAGCTCCTGTCACTACATCCTTAGACGACTTGCACCTCTGTTTTGCCTTTTCTTTCTTATACTTTTCATATTCTTGACGACGACTTTGTTTCAAATGTCACCATACATTACTGGTGGATTTATGGTTATTCAATTTTAGTTCTTTTTGGTAAAGATTACCGAGCGCCATTACCCATTACTTTCAAACAGACGGTGACTCAAGCTATACCCCATCCTTCCCCAACACAATCACAACGTTAACTGAGCAAGATCTGATCGGACTCTGATTTATATCCTTCCAATCTGTAACACATCTAGATCGTTTACGTCAAGATAGATTTATGGCATCATTTCACGCCTTGAAACATATTGTTCTACTGATTTTGACAATTCGATGGTACCTCCGACTGACACAATGTTTGCAATTCATTGCTTTAACTTTGAGTTTAAGGATAATATAAACATTTCATTGAGGATTTACATAGTTTATTAGTATTTATTAGTAGTAATAGCAGACCTTACTGGATGCATATCAATTCTTTCCACCTCGTTATTTTGATTTGAAACAGCATGGTTCGTACATCCAACCATACCCAACATCACTATAATTCAGTTTCCGTCCAAACAAGCTAAAAATCCGTGGATGACACCTGGTTTACATGCCTTACAAAAAGAGAAGGACAGATTGTACCGTAGATACAAAAGGCATCCCATCACTCGTCATGATGAATTTAAACGACACAAAATGCGTTCACTAAACTTACAATTATTGCTCGTGAAAACTATATCCAAAATTTGATAGAGACCTCTCAAGGAAATAGCAAAAAAGTCTGGAAAATCATAAGCAACCTTCAGGGAAGAAATGTAACAGTAATTCGGGATTCAATTATTATTGATGATGAAGTCATCACTGATCCTCAGAGGATTTCAAAAGCTTTCAATAATTACTTCAATAATATTTCTAATACTCTCAGTGAATCAATTATTAGCAACAACATCCCTTTTGAACATTATTCAGAGAACCCTACCGACCCAAACGAAGTTAAAGCAATCATTATTGATTTAAAAAATAGTTGCAGCACTGGCTGTGATAACATCCCAACCAATGTAATTAAAGCTATATCTGGGACTATAGTAGCTCCCCTGACCCAATTTATCAATAAGTTTTTCCTGATGCACTCAAAATTGCTAAAATTAGTCCAATATAATAAAATGAAAGCAAAACAGACATAAAAAATTATCGCCCAATATCAGTCCTGCCCGTCTTAAGCAAAATTTATGAAAAAGTATTTTATGCTAGACTGTATACTCATTTTGTCTCAAATAACCTACTTAGCCAAAATCAATTTGGCTTTCAGGCTTTCAGAAATATAGAGCATGCTCCATTAAAATTTGCGGGAGACGTTGTTGATGGGTTTGACAGTGGTAAAGTCACCGTTGCAACTTTTATGGAACTTAGCAAAGCTTTCGGTTTACAGGTCTTAGCAAAGCTTTCGATTACAAAATTATAGTATTATGTAGTTAGTTCCATCGATAAGAGCTGGATAAAAAGTTATCTTCTTGATAGAAAACACCTAGTGACTTGGAATAAACAATCATCATCTGCCAGTACGTTAAATATAGGAGTTCCGCAAGGGTCGATCCTTGGGCCTTTGCAATTCCTTATATATATTGATGACATTGTAAACACTAGCGACAGGTTATCCTTTGTACTTTTTGCAGATGATACTACAGTTTATTCGACCGGAAAAAAAACTCGATGCTACTATTACGAAAATGAATAATTTATTGGTTCACATTTCAAACTGGTTCACATCCAACAAGCTGACGCTAAATGTCGACAAGACGCAGGTCATGAATATTTTTCAGGAATATGATACCCATTCATAACATACAAGTTGCATTGAATGGTCAAAAGGTGGTATATGTAGTAAAACAAAGTTTATCGGTGTAATAGTAGTTCAGAGACAACTGGGAAGATCACGTCTCATTTGCTACCGGGAAATTATCCAAATCGTGTGGCATCCTATACAAAATTAGAAATTTTCTCATGACTCCTGCAAAAAGTATTTTGTACTATAGCCTTATTCATCACTTTCTGACGTATTGTGTAAACGTGTATGCGTCTATCTACAAAACAAACATAAGACCTAGTGTTCTCAGTCAAAAGTGTGTCATCAGAACACTATAACATGCTAGCGGACGTGACCACACGTTGCCTCTCTTTCGTCAATGGAACATTCTCACACTGTGTCAAATCATTGAATTTTCCGCTGCGGTGTTTGTCTTCAAAGCTTTTAATCATTTAACTTACATTGATAACGTTTTTTTCATTAGGAATAATCCTATGTATGAAATTCCCCGAAACTCGTCAACACAGTCCCAACTATTTTTAAAAAACAGAGCTGCAAAAACCTGAAATTCTATTACCATAGATATAAGCACGGGCAGAAGCATTGCTACCTTTAAACATAAACTAAAATTATACTTGTTTGAACTTGTACGTGCAGAACTCTTGAATTGTAATTTACTTCTGCTATGCAATTTATCGTGTCAACTATCTATGTTTCATCTGATTCATCTTATAGATGCTTTCATTCTATTTTTTTCTCGCCTCATGAGCTCAAATTTCCAATTATCTTGTTCAAGTAGAAATCCGTTCATTTAGTGTATACATCGATTATGATACAGAAACAGACACTAGGCCGCATCCCCCAGAAAGGAGGGTGGCCGACGGCAAGGCGCAACTGACACCCTCATACGCTCACACTCACACAACTTAGCCCTTTTGGACTAAAGGGTCCGGCCTGACCCCCTCAACATACACTTTGGGTCACAAGTGCAGTCCGAGGATCCGCCGTCAGCAGCAGGGCCCGACAGTTTTCACTGGTTTACCCCCGTCGCGTTATAATGGCCGGGCCCCCCACACCCACGACCATCCCGACAGCGAGATGCCAAGGGCGGGAAAGCACATCAGAGAAGCGCCTGCTCATTGCACGCTCTCTCGCCACCTCCACATTCATGTCTCTCCTTCCCAACGCCTGCTTCACACCATCCATCCACCCAAACTTCAGTCTACCTCCAGGCCTGCGACCACTCGCCTCCGCATTCATCACTTTCTTCACCAATCTCCCTTCATCCATCCTCTCCATGTGCCCGAACCATCTCAGCACACGCGAATCCACTCTGTCCTCCAACTTCTTCACCATCCCTGTTCTGATTCGAACCACGTCGTTGGTGATCCGGTCTTTCAGCGTTACCCCAGCCATGCTCCTCAAACATTTCATCTCAAAAACATTCAATCTTCTTCTCTCCTCTGCTCTCACCCCCCAAGCCTCAGCTCCGTAGAGCACAGTTGGGACAACAACACCCTAATACAGCCCCTCTCTTTGCTTCCATCCCCAACGTCCTACAGCTCATTACACTGTCTAGTGCACCCAACACTTTACATCCCTCTTTTACTCGCACCTTCACTTCAGTTTCCACTAGTTCAGTTATCTCCACATGGGAGCCCAAGTACTTACAACACTGAACTTCCTCCACGAGCTTTCCATTGAGGGTGACACTGATTTTGCTCGCATCGACAGTCCTCGAGCATCTCATTACTTTACTCTTACCCACGTTCACTCGAAGCTTCCTCCTCTCACACACTCTACCAAACTCAGACACTAGCCTACATAGCTTCTCCTCTGAATCCGCAACCAGGGGCAAATAGCAACTGGCTCAACTCCACCCATTCGCTTACAACAGTTCCAAGCCACGACCCAGCACACTCGCGTTCATCTCCCTGACCACTCCATCCATATAGAGGTTGAACAGCCAGGGAGACATCACGCAGCCTTGTCTCAGTCCCACTTTCACTGTGAAACAATCACTCACCTCGCTTCTCACTCTGACACATGCTCGGCTGTCAGCATAGAAACTCTGCACCGCTTTCAACAGATGTCCGCCCAATCCATACAAACGCAACACCCTCCACAGCGCTTCCTTGTCAATCCTGTAGTATGCCTTCTCCAGATCCATGAAGGCCCAGAACACATCCTTTCTTTTGGCGAGGTACTTTTTCACAGACCTGTCTCACTGCAAAAATCTGATCTGTACACCCTCTACCACTCTTAAAGCCACACTGTTCCTCTCCAATGGCGCAGTCCGTGCAGTCTCTAATCCTTTTGATCAGCACTCTCCCGTTCAACTTACCTACAACACATAACAGACTGATACCTCTCGAGTTGCAGCATTAATTTTTATTTCCTTTGCCTTTATATAGCGGAACAATGCAGGCACTGCGCCATTCAATCGGTACCCCGCCTGCTACAAAACACAAGTTCAGTAACCTCACCAACCATTCGACAATCGTTACTCCATCCTTCTTCAGGCACTCGGTCGCAACGTCATCCAAACCAGGGGCTTTCCCTGCTTTCATCACGTCCACCGCCTCTTGCACCTTTTCCCTGGTAATGTCCGCAACAAGTCTTTCTCCCAAAACTGGCATCCGAGCACCACCACCCACAGCAACAATGTCAGCCTCTTTGTCATCCTCGACATTCAACAACTCATCAAAATACTCGACCCACCTCTTCCGTACATCACCACTTTTCAACAACAACTGGCCGTTTTCATCTTTCACCACTTCTTCCTTTCCAGTCTCTCCCTTTTTCACCCTCTTCACCTCTTTTCAGATCATCTTTTTGTTTTCTTCAAAATTCTGGCACAACCGTCTGCCCCACCTGGCATCAGCGTCACTTTTGGCTCTCCTCACCACCCGCTTCACATGGTTTCTCCTCTCTTTGTAGCTTTCATAAACCACCTCCGACTTCACCAGCAACCACTCCTCAAATGCTCCTCTCTTGCGTGCCACCGCCAGTTTGACCTCCTCGTTTCACCACTCGCAGTCTTTCCTTCTGCACCCGCCCACACGGCGCGCACCACACACCTTCTTCGCACATCTCTGCAACGCATCCCTTAACGTCACCCATTCATCCTTCACATCTTTCAGGTCCAGTCCTCTCACGTTGTCATATTCTTCCTTCAACGCCTGCTGGAACTCCTCGGCTCTACTTTTCACATTCAGCCCACTCACTTTCACTACCTCTCTTCCTCCTCCCACTCGTTTGTTGCCCTTCCAATTCTGCTCCACTCTAAATCTACCTTCCACCAGCAGATGGTCAGACACTCCTCCACCCTTCCCTTTCTATACCCACACATCCAACAGCCTCCCCACCACTCTCCTCGATATCAGCCCAAAATTCATCAGTGCTCTCTCCACCATTGCACCATGGGCCATCCTTACCCATGTGTATTTGTGAATATCTCGCTTCTTGAACAAACTGTTCCTGACCACCAACTCCTGCTCCAGACACAGACCTATCAGGTTTTCTCCACTGTCATTTCTACCGGGAACGTCATACCTTCCTCGATTATGACTCTTTGAAACATTCATTTCCCGTGTGCATATGTTAAAATGCCATGCTAACTAAGTAGTTAGTTTCAAATTGGTGCCATTGTACTGCAAACAATGTGTGAGTAATGTAATGGACAGCCTCATGTCGGACATTTTCTGCTCTCAAGCTTAGTAAATGACAGTTGAAACAGTAAAGAGTCATGATAAAGTAAACGTCGGTGATCCGACTTACTCTGCTTATCTTTCTTCAAATTAATGGTCCAATGTAATGCTTGCATCTGTCTCGAGATATTGAAAAGGGGAGAGTAGAGGATGTTCTCCAACAATGCCCATCGGTTGGTCCTTACTCCTCAATCGTAGTTATAAGTTAATATCAAATTCACCTATGTAGCAAATGTTGTCTTCAGAACAGTTCCCGCTGACGAAGACTTGGTACGTATCATCTGTATATTCTGATATTTCTGTTATTTTGTCAACATGTCATTGTACCTAAATAAAATTCAAATCCTTAAATCCTTAAAAATCCTAATTTTACCTCGAATGCTTAGCAATGAAATTGCAGTTATGAAACATGGCCTGCATTGATTTGCAATACAACGCTTCATGCCTTGCATTGAAAATGCGGTAAATACTCTGCAATTGTAAGTGCACTCGGTTGCCTAAGGTATCATATA
>SDVV010036399.1:0-10954 GCA_016164225.1 Gammarus roeselii
AATTCATGAATTCATGAATAAACAATATTTCACTCAATCACTAGTTGTAGCATTGGGAAAATGGTAATGTTTCAAATTGACTATGTATTGAATTCATAGCCTGATAAAATAATTGAATATATAACAGTATACAAATATGTGTTTCTTCCTTATTTCAAATGCGCAGTATTGTTTGCTAAACTATTTATGTCACACCCATAAGATAAGAAGATGAAATATAAAACTCCTTACTTCAACCGCGTAAAATCTCACTACTGCATATTTCACAAGCGAAGCTTTCATCGAGCGCATAATTAGTCTGGGTAACAAAATAATGTTAGACCTTAGAAAATGTTCTTAATAAAATGCGATTCAATTTTTGAGGACGAAAGAGTAGCGTGTATGTAATTGATGACAGCTCGGCTGGTGGAAGTGTCACTCGCGCAACGAGACTGTGACAAGTGACTTTCACAATCATTAGGTGCGAAACAGCGGAATAAATGTACATAGTTACAAAATAATTTATCATTCTCACTCAATGAAAATAAACAGCTCTGCAGGTTTTTGACTTCCATGAAAAGATTTGTCCAGGAAATTGCACTCGAGGCTCCCGATGTTGCTACTGGTTGGGTACCTCAACGTCTCGTGCTAGTCATCTGTCCGATATCATTATTACGAAGAATAAATCTCGCCAAAGTCAGTTTTCAGTAACCTCTGACATACCGTCAGGGATTATGTTGAGCTGATCTCGACTCCGTGATTGGTATTCAATCACTCATGGTCTCTGAAGCCTTCAGTGGTATATTCGAAATGACAAAAAGAATCTGGTTTTCATGGGGACGTGATTAATTTTTGAATGAATTATGTCTTTATTTTAAAATATAAGCCCGTCAATTGCAATAAATGGAATCATTATCATTGAAGAAATGACATTTTGAATGTTCAAATGTTGCATACAAATTAGAAATTGCGTGAAGACTGGCCTTTTTTCAGTAGTTACGCATTTTTTCAGGATATGTCAATTATCGTTCAAAAAAATGTCTCCTCAATTATTGATAAACCCGATTGCAACGTGTTTTTTTATTACAGTGAAAAGGTACCTGCAAATAATGTTAACCCCATAAAAAAAAAATCGTCCTTCTGATCACTCCGACTTAATAATTGTCAATTCATATTAAAGGCCTGCTCAAGTAATACTCATTTATTTATTTACCGTTCGTTGCACGGGGTCGTTGTCCTAACTGCTGCTTGTTAAGAGATAACGAGGTAACTAACGCTGAATAGGGAGGTCGAGGAGTCGAGGGGCTTGTGGCACAAACTTCGAATGTTCCTCAGATGGTCAAAATGAACCTGATCGTTGGGTAGAGAAAAATGTTTTTTTGCTTTATTGAAACGTCTACCGGGTTGAAGACCCATATTACACTAAGCGCATGATGCTTAGCGCAAAAATGTAATAGTATATTTGAATCAAACCTTCCACCTTGGCCTCGTTAATGCACCAATGTTCAAGAATGCAGTATAGCGGCTAAAAGATGACCCTAGTCCGAAAGTGAGGCTTCTGACTTGTCAAGATGAACTTTAGTGCATACGCTGAGGCAGATGACAGTGTACCAAAATAATTAGGTGGGCCAACATAGATAATCGCTCCTGGAGATCTGGGAGAGTTGCTAGAGTGGAACGAATGCAAGGGGAAAAGTCAGTCATGGCAGACTTTACCCCAATGCCTGTGGTGGAAATAGGGTAGGCTTGGCTGGGACACACCGGATGGTCTTAGTCACTCAACGATTTTGTCTTAAATCTGTAAATGTGTCCTCTGGAATCCTTCTCTTCTGTTGTGTTCTGCTATTGGTTCTCACGAATTGTGTCCCTTGGACTTATTCATGACAGGACCTTGATCTCCGTTGAACAGTCAGGGAGTTACTTCTATTTCTGTAGGCTGCACGAGAGCACTATTCTTAGGAAAGCACATTTCTCACTATTCTCCGATAATCTCATCAAACTTCACTTATATTATCATTTCATTTGTTCCTGCAGTGGTGGCTCTTGCATGAAGAGCCGTTACTAGTTTGTTTTGCAGTAGATCAAATCTTAGACAAGTTTACCTCACCTTTTTGATAGACGATCTCATCAAAAACGCGATCAGTTATTGCTGTACGCAGCTAACCATTGGTCGATAATCCAGATTCATCGCTTGATGATGTAACTACTGGGAATTTGGAATGTTCTAGTAATGAGTGTTTAGCGGCAGCCCCACCCACTGCAGCTATCTTGTTGCAATACAGTGGGTGTACTGCTTCACGTAGAGTATGCGTACGCGATAAACTGTTATCTTTTTTTTAAAGTAGAATTTCACATTGCAAGGTGAAAGCTTGTGCTCGTATACAATAGATAATTGTTAGTGCTCGGTAGGTGAGCAAGGTCACAACCAAGAAAACCTGCTTCTATAACATTGGATAAAGAGCAGTGGTAGGAACCTTTGTTGCATTTACATAAGATTCGCAAAGACAGATGATATGCAAACCTAAACTCAGAAAGCAATCATGCATGAAATCTAGATCAAAATCGGCCTGCATGTACGGAGCAGATCTGCTAATTTTCATTGCTCGTAGCGGGAATTTTTGATACTGAGACATCCGTATTTCCCAGGCCTCTAGAAGTGCACGCGTATACAATGCCCTAAACCACAGCTGTTCTCATGAGCTTGTTTGCGAAAGGTAATACTAAATAAATCAGCATTTACGTGGTGGTAATAACTATATTGCACATTAGGATAAAATTCGTAATTATAGATTATGTAACAAAATAATAATAATTTTGTTGCGGTCAGTCATTCATTTAAATACAAGGAGGCGTCCAAACGTCCCTCACTGCCGGCATTTGCGTACAGAGCAACGAGCGACTACCTCACTCTGACGTATTGAGGCATACTGATCGTTTGTTGGATTGTGCTCTGGAGCAGCTTTGCAGCCTCACATCTCCCCGCCCCCTACGCTATCTCTCCCAGGAGTACAAAACTTGCTCCTTATCATTACATTGATGAAATTTTGTCGTTCATATTAGTTCACTTCAAGATAACATCACTAGGAAAGATTTGTTCTGTGTACAATAAAATCATTGTCTAAAGTGTGGAGAAAAGGGTTAATGACAAAAACAATCCAAATGGTTTATGTTTTGTCCCCATTCATGCCTTTCGACTAAGTGCTAGAGATAGCTGATATCTGCGCTCAGTAGAATGGGACACTAATCGATGATATTTTTTATTCCAGTTGATGCATTAAAACATAAAGTGCAATATTTTTACAACTATTCATTTTAATTCAATGTTTTAAAGGTCATATAGCTCAATTTTAGAAACGGTTAAATAGTTAAAAACTTTACGAACACCCTGTAATTCTGACAATTGATAATCAGCACTGTGCTCCTAATATTTTTGTAGTTGCATGGGTTGATGGAAGATCAAATTATTGTACGCTGTTTATAAATAAACAATCACAAATGAAAAAGGCTACGAAATTATCTGATGAAGTAAAAGTGATAGCTACAATACAATTAGCTCAACTTTTTGATAGTCACAATTTGCTACTTAAGATCCAATATTTAGCTTCTCGAAACAAAACACTACATCTAATTCATCGTGAAAAATTCACCATAGTATTTATTTGGACCATAATAAACCTTGAGATATTCAATTCACCGCAAATTTAAAATTAAGGGGTCTTACTAATTTTGTATAATAGAAACAAATAAATAAATAATCTGGATTAATTTTGCACTTCACCACACTTTGCAGTCACTCAAACACTCAACAAACCAAAATCCCTGATTCGTTAGCAACAATATTTATAATTAAATTCGTACAAATAATGTGGCTTTCGTTCCTCATCATTGAACTTTACTACACATTGTAGTCATATTTGTAAGTTGTTGCTATTGTTAATTATTTTGAATTGAATAGCTGTTCATAGCTACCCAGCCCAAAAGGCAGTGTAACGTAGCAGCACAAGTGTATTTATAGCTAGGTATAGTGGAGTGTAAGCAGAGGTGAGCCAGCTGAAATTATGAAGATTGTAGTGGTGTTGGGACAAACCTTGGGTAGTTATCAGTAATGCCGTGCAGACACAAGCCATTCACCAGTAGCCACCTTTTGTAAATAATAATGATCACTGTCGTAATAACTATTATTGTGATAACTAATGACTACCCCTGTAATCTGGGTTATTTAGTTTTATATATTTCAGTGTTTGGTGAACATGAAAAGTGGAATAATGAAGGATAATAAAAATACTGCTGAATCAGTAATAGGCTTGATTTGAACATCTACAATTTGTCATCTATGTTTACAATCACATATGCTTACAAAAGAAAGTAAGATGCCAATAGTTCGTGGATGCATAATAATAATAATAAAAGTATAGTGCATTACCCTGACCGAAAAAATTAACTTCTTAAGATTGAAGTAGCTCCAATAATATTAATCCTAAACAACGTCCCACGAACTAACGAATACAATATGGTCATCACCGAGGAGCAAGAAAAAATCTGTCTTGTGGCTAAATCCCAAAATTGCTGTGCGGGAATACATTGAGAGAGTGACTGATCGCCGTTTCAGTGAAGCAAAAAATGATTCATGTATACTCCTAACTTTAAATTGTTAAATTTAAATTTACATATCAAACATTCGCAGTTCATATTCTGAATTAAAATTATGTCAGTGACAAAAAATAAATATTGATCAGCAGTACAGCTTTGAGTTTAAATCATACCGTAGCTACAAATATCATGTTAAGTTTGTTTCCTGTTTGTTTCGGAAAAGTTGCTATTTACACAAGCCTGTTTCTTCAATCTCATAATATGTTTACATTCAAACACTCCTTTTGAAATAGTTCTACAATATTTTAGTAAATAGTATGCTATACTTTTTTTTGGAACAACACCTATTAGCCAAGTTATCACACATGAGAAGAGTCGCCAGTTCAGTCTATTAGATTGTCGCTTATTTTTATTTTTAAAAGGAAAACGTTCATTGACCATTGACCCATACATACTCTCATGAAAGACCAATATTTGAAGCAACCCATCAAACAAATCAGTTTCTTCACTCTGATGAAAATAAATATTAGCATCTGGAGGATTTTTACAAACTTTCAAAGTAGCAAGCTAATAGCTACAAAAAATTTCCTGTAATTACAAACTGGCATCGGAATGACCGTATTGCTCATCCGGTTAGAAAGAGACCGTTGTAAGCATCCTAAAAAGTTATTGTATAAAGTATTACAGTAAAACATCTCCAGGCATTAGCTAATATTTCCCATGTATTTCATATTTAGATAATACGTTTTTGACAGCAGTAACCCAATTGTGAAACTTCAGTAGCATTTAGGTCACAGAATACAATTTCGTTGAAGAACGTTTTGATGGAAACTGTACATCAAATTGTTGTCCAATCTCCTCACTTTGACCATAGAAGAGAACACAACTAGGACATCACCTCTCACCACCAATTGCTGCAAAGTATGAATGAAGGGTTGCCGAAATGATCATCGCAAAGGGACATCGCATGGAGAAAATTTGTCAAGGCACTGCTACATTTATTAATAAAAAGCTGAAAATATGTTAAGTTAGCCTCAAGTCAATGTCCAATCTCCTGCCTATCTAAATCCCCCACACTTTCAAGTCTCTGACATTGCTGCACATCTGATCTTTTTTCCGTCTCTAAAAAACGGTGAATTTATCCAATTGTGGATTTTTCCCACTTCTAATTAGCAAACTTCCTTGGCCCTGAGCTATTTTTCCGTATATAAACCGACTCTGGCAGCAGCGCATAACAGTGTATGATGCACCCTTTGCTGTCTGTCAATTACTTATTTTCTCCTGCCTGTTAATAATATGAAGCAAGTTTTTTAAACTGGCATGCTAATTTAAATTTAAATACCATGAGACCAAGGCCAGTCTCGGCCAGAGAGATATTCATATCGTGAGGATGCCGCATTTTTATACAAATAAGGCTTGCAAGTCTGCCAAAGGGGGTACCAATGAGATTTGGTCACCTGCTCAATCACAGCCCGTTGGATACATAACCAACAGTCCGGGCAAATTTAAAGACTGCATTAAGTATTGTGCCCATTGAATAATATAAGAAATTGTCATACAATCATACGAATGAAAAATAAAGTTTGAAATTATGCCTAAATAAAATCCTACTAGTTTTATCAGCAGGCCCTGGTCTCTTGACCGTTGAACTAGAAGCGAGTTAATTGAAGTCTGTTAATGCATCCAGCACAAATAAAAGCTGATAATTCAAAAGATTTATGTAGTTTATTCGGCATCAATTGAATCGTTCCTCTTCGGGAAACGATGTACCATTTCTGAATATTCCCATCCTACAGAATTCTACGAAGTCTTATTATGCCTTCAAGTGATCATTCAGAACACAAGGACGTAGCATAACATAGCAATGTTACACACATTGAACTAACAATACAAAATAACAAAAAAAAAGGAAAAACATACAATACAAAATATGGTGCGCCACTTGTAGTACACAGCTGCAAAAAACAATGTTAAACGAAAAACTTTTGTTCCAACTGCCGTGTTTCATGGAGATGCGCAGAATCATCTTAATTGTACAAGTGGTGAGGCAACTCGTTCACTCCATAAATATTATACGGGACAGGGTTGAATAGATCCTGGCGGGGGTGTTGTGATTACGTAATGTTAGGATGTGACGAGAGGAAAAAGAGTGAGAAATAGGGGAAAAGTGTTACAAGCCATATGTATCTCTTGGGGCTGTATCATTAACTGAGGTGTTATGTGTGAGGTGTACGTACGGTGTTCGCGTAAATCCTTGATGGCGGACGTTGAGATTAAGGAATTTAGGATGTGAGGAGAGGAAGCAGAAAGGGGGAGTTACTAACATGCCTATCGCTTGGGTTAATTCTCTACACTGACCTTGAGGTACTATGACTGATGCTTACGCTTGGTGCTTGACCTTGAGGCCTGGATTCGAGGTAGATGTGCATGGGAGGGTGATGGGGTTATACCCTAACTTTGAGGTAATACAGTGAAAGCGTATGCTCCCTGCCAGACTTTGAGGTCTGACCTTGATGAAAATGTGTGGGAACGATGTTTTTTTTAGGAAATCTCACTGAAGATATTTAATAATAGATTATCTTTTATAATAGTGTAGTAGTCTACAAGAGGTCCAAAATAATGATGTATTGCGTGTCATGACAAAGTTATACCTGTTAGATGAATCGAGTTTTTCCGAACGTTACAACGGACGGACAGACGGACGTACGCTTCTTTGAAATCAAAGGCCGAAACCCTTCCGAATTATATAAGACGCACATCATCATCCTGCTAGAAAAAAACGTCAGTTAGGGAAACCATATGTCTCAGCCCATGTTTTTGGAAGACCTAAATAGTCTATCTGAATATGATATTTAATCCTATCCAAAATAAATAAATGGGCTGAAAACCAATAAATTTACAGCCTAATCGCCTAATGACAATAACTTTAGACAGTTCATTTGCAATCAATAACAATAGTCTCAATAGTAGTGAGTTTAGGGACACTGATCACTTAACAGTAACCAAAATGAAAAAAGACAACAACTTCACTGGTATATATGACGCAACCTAAGAACTTTGCAGTCCATAGCCCTTTCCTGTCGCCTGGAAAGTTGTATTGAGCTTCATCACATCGAAGACAAATGAACTCATCACAGAACAGTCGCTCAGAAAACACCACGTTCCTCTGCACCTGTCGCCAGTCAGACGGACTAATTCTACGAACGAAATGCATCAATCCCTTCTCAGCATGTTGGAAGATATACAGAGGAGAGTTTCACAACGCTCCATCATAGCCATCAAAACAAAATAATCATTTCATATACCACAATTCCAGATCCACCTTCATGGGACTGAATAAACCCAAACATTCGCACGCAACATAGGTAGAAAACGTACATGTCGGTCTCTATATTTTGGAACATTCGCTAACATTATGAGCTTCTTTAATGTCTTTGGCCTGCGGAAGGGAGATGATTTATCATTAGGATCAATAATTGGAACGTAATAAATGTGTATTACGTTTGAATATAAAAAATGCAAAAAACTGGAAACATCGAAGCCACTGCCCAAGATTATTTTGCATTACTGAATGAAAGTCAGAGATGTTATTATGCCCTTTCATATAGCAAAGTTCAAAGATTGATCCAATGAACTTAATCATTATTTCAATTTCTCTATTTTGCTTCCAATTAGTTGTGAATATGGAAGGGAAAACCCTTAACCTATGTTTCAACCATTGTTTCGATTGGTGAGGCTTGTCAATCTGCCTTTGGCAAATCTCAATTGCTTGTCACATCTAGGACATTTAAAATCCGATCATTTCTGTATCACTTCTGCCCACAGCCCATGCTTGAAAAATGCAATCTTCTCCACACTGAGTATTTTCCTGATTTGTTAATGTATAATGTTTTCATGAAAGAGTTATGTAATCGATGTTCATTTCATATCTTGATAATATGCCGTCATAACAATCACAAATTTTCGATGTCAACTAATCTTTGAATGGATCAATTTGATGGCAATTGCTGCAATCTCCTCATGGTAAAAGCATAATCTATGAACATAAATATATTAGCTTCTCTTCACTAAAGGTGCTCATGTCTTAACTGTGCTACTCTAAATATGCCAACCAGAGAAAAGTCTGCTGGGAAGAGAAAAAATATATTTTGGGACTGTACAGGTTGCTTTCTAATACAGTTAACCAAATACGCATGACAGAATTACCCAAAAGAATGCATTTCTAAACTCAGCAGCCGATTTCAAGCAATTTCATTGCACCATTTATTTCAAGCTGGGTTCTTGATATGTTCCAATAATATACTCTCCTATCTGATGGAGGGAATGGTTCGGTCCCAGAACACTACCTTATACAAAGACATCAAGATAGTTCGAGTGTATTAAACAATAGCAGTGCATGCTATAACCGAGACGTCATATATATTCCTTGCGTCATCCAACATGTGGCTCATGCACAAGCTCCAAGTTTTCTTAACTTGGAGACAGAATGAACCTCTGAGCCGCACATAATTTTAGGAAATTACTATAGAGAGATGTAGACAATATTTATCCCTCATCTTCAGTCTTCCTGCATGGTAGGATTTAGGGCCACCAGTCTTAAGTCCGTTGCAATCAGATGGGTGGTCTGGCTCCGACGATCCCAGCGCGCTAGCATCGCGACCGAGCAAGGTTTCAACTGGACAAATCATGGAGGAATCACCCGCGCTTATGCGACTATCTTATTATCTAAAATCGAGGACATATTAGCAATGTTGTCAATGGGCAGCAGCGCATCAAGGACACTTCTCTGAAGAACGCCGGGAAAACATTCGTTACAAAAGGCTGATCATCCACATCCTAACATGACACACTGAGCGCCACTATGCAAAAAGTCTTCGAATACCGATAACAAGATTCAGTAACACATGAAGAATAAAGTTTGTGTAAGAGATCTAGATAATTACCTTCATATGATGCAGTAATTACAGTTATGCTGCACTACTCGTATAGTGGAACGTTGGATAAAATACCATTTTCGAAATGTACACAACTGCAAGGGGAAAAAAACAGTAGTCCAAATACGAGCGTTCACCGATCGTTCATATACCATATGAATAGGACGGGCCGCAATCAGCCGAGATGAAAGTAAACCGTCAAGAACCAAAGTAATGATGTCTGACTCCTGGCACAAGGGGAAACTAGCAGCTTTCAGCAATGGAAAATGAAGTCCTAAGTAGTCATGTTATTATATTTTCTTTCAGCCACATGAATGATTGAGTTTGCCGCAACTACTTCTCAGTTGCAATCAAATAATGTCCTAAATCACCCTAAGCTCTATAACACTGTGTTGATGCAGGAAATGCCGCAATGCCGCAAGCATACATTATGTATAAATTGAACTAGATCAGTTCACATTTGATTTAAAATTTCGTTGGAACTATCAGCTAAATTAAATATGCGTCATTATTAATCATTATGAACGTGTGCGATGCATAATCGATCGAAAATGTTCAAACATGGTTTCCTCAAAGGAGATAATTACAACTATTAGGTTTTTGTTTCGCAATCTGGGCATCGATGCTATTTAATACGGTTTTACTTCATTTATTTGTTTACAGTTTCCCAAACGCAATCGCTCTAACACAGCTTGAATTTACAAATAAATATCGTTTCAGTTTCGGAAAAAAGAAAAAAAAATACACATCTAATTTATCAAAAATACGCAGGTAACTCAAATATATATTATTATGTCTAACCTCATATAGTTCTATCGTTGCTTGAAATTTTGATGAGATACTGAAATGTTCGGAGCATTTTCCGTGGACTACTTACTATTCCATTGACTCGTGTATTAAGCAATAGACGATAATTTAACATCAGACAGAAATGAACGTAATATTAATTTTATTCCTCTAATTTTCGATAATGTTTGCTCATGAAGATGGTGCATTTTAAAATACTTCATCTTACAGATACCTTGATTTTGTGCGACACGTGATCGATGATGTGATATGTTTCAAACAGAGAATAATTGTGAACACAATTAATGGACACATTAATGAAAATTGGTGTTCAACTATGAAAATTCGTGAGTCAAACTGATACAATAAGTGTTGATGCTAGGCAATTCCGTTATATCATCTTTCGGTAGCAAAAATAACCCTGAACGCTGTGCACGATTACTTTGGGAAGCGATATATTATAGAAAAACTCTTCCCCTTCCAAACAGTGCATTGGGGTTTTGTCTACGACATCTGCTGGGCTAACAATAAGTGAATCAGTTCCATCAATTCTCAAACAAATCAACTTTTTTGGGCACAATGTGCCGATAATATAAAATTTGATCAAATTAACTTTCCGGGATGAAGGCCTACGGTGGAAAAAAAGTGTCGTATCAACTTACCGA
>SDVV010036400.1:0-10954 GCA_016164225.1 Gammarus roeselii
TCCCTATTTTATCGTTGCGTTGGCGGGTAGCTGGAATTGTGAAAGTTACATAACTCAATTGTGTTGTCAGCCACTCGAGAGTGAGTAAAAGGGTGGGTGTAAATTACTGGCTTACGCGGTATACCCCATCTGGCTGACCCGAACTCAATAAATAGTGTGTCGTCCCTCTTATTAATGTGGTAACGTGGAGTAAAGTAGTAAAGTAGTAAGAAGGGGGACACACACTAGGCCGTCGGTCAATAATAATAAAATCGTGGTTGGCAGTGATTGCCTTTAATAATTATTATGGCTGGGGGCCATAGTCAAACGTACTCTGAATCTACGTCAAACCTACTCTGAATCTACGTTAAACCTACTCTGAATCTACGTTAAACCTACTCTGAATCTACGTTAAACCTACTCTGAATCTACGTTAAACCCACTCTGAATCTACGTTAAACCTACTCGGTATCTACGTTAAACCTACTCTGTATCTACGTTAAACCTATTCGGTATCTACTACTACCTATTCATTATCTACGTTGAACCTACTCTGGATCTACGTTAAACCTACTACTGTATCTGCGGTAAATCTACTCTAACTACGGTAAATCTACTCTGTAACTACGGTATACCTACTCTGTAACTACGGTAAACCTACTTTGTAACTACGGTAAATCTACTCTGTAACCAGGGTAAACCTACTCTGTAACTTCGGTTAACCTACTCTGTTACTACGGTAAACATACTCTATAACTACGGTGAACCTACTATGTAACTACGGTAAACCTACTCTGTAACTACGGTAAACCTACTCTGTAACTACGGTAAATCTACTCTGTAACTACGGTAAATCTACTCTGTAACTACGGTAAACCTACTTGGAATCTACGTTTAACCTACAATGAATCTACGCTGCACCAGCTCTGTCACTCTTCAATTGCCTTACGGGGGAGTCTGCATTAACTTCGCGTTGGGACTCCGGTGGAAAACAAAATCAAACTACTACTTCTACTCAACAGTGTGAGAGACGACTTGCTTGCGGACACCTTCATTCTATTGTCCAGCAGCCAGGCTTCAAGGGAGTTCAGATACTGCTGAAGATGTGCACTGCGGTCTCGTGTTTGTGGTGTTGTGTAATTATTGTGAGGTCGTCCGCGTATGAGCTGATGTGGGTATGGGGTTCTGTGGGGATGAACAGGTCGTGCATAAAGGCATTGAAACTGGAGGGGATAGCACAGATTCCTGTGGGACACCATTGGGGAAGTTGCATATTCGCGAAGGCTTGTTTTTGTAGACTGTGTGTGCATGTCTATTGGGTCATTCCGATATTAGCGAGTCATTTCTTATAGTTTGAATGGATGTGGGTGTTGAGTATTCTGTTTATGAGGAAGTGTCTTGGAACTGTGTCGAAGGCCTTGCTGATGTCGATAGCGCATACCAGGGTTCGTTTGGCTGGCTTCTTTTTGTTCAAGCCTTCATGGATGGTCTTGGTAAGATCGCGCCCTACGGGGGAGCCTATTATGACTCACGTTGAGGCTCTGGTGGAAATGAGGCCCAAATCAAATCAAAAATTTTGGTAAGGTTGATGAGGAGCATGGTGGTGAAGTGTTGAGCTCTGAAACCGTGTTGCGTAGGGGAGAGTGGGATGTGTGTATTAATTTTGTTAAAAATCAGTCTCTCCAAAATTTTCGAGGGGTTTGGGAGGAGAGAAATTGGTCTGTGTGAGGCTGGATCTGTAGGAACTTTGTTGGGCTTCAGGATGGGGATGATTTTAGCTTGTTTCCAGATGTTGGGTATTGTATTGTGTAGTACGGAAGAATTAAAGATGTCTGTGAAGGCCGCGATGGCGTGTGGCCCTAGATGTGTAAGGTGAATGTATGATATGCTGTCTGGGCCCGCTGGTGAGGAACTTTTGATCTGACGGATAACGGCTATTGTCATGGCTGGTGTGAAGGGAGTTTCCATGTTTGGATCAGTCTGCAATCTGTGCAGCTGTTTGAGTATCCTCCTGTTGTCTGGGTGGTGTGGAAGGTGGCAAGTGTTTGCATTGTGTTTGTTGAGCATGTCTGCTTGTTGTTGGTCTGATGGTATGGTGTGTGAGTTGGGTGGAAGGATTGCCTCATGTGTGTTTATGTGGTTCGTGTTTGTGTTGTTGAGGCCCCTAATTAGTTTCCATAAATTTTATGGTGAGGTTCGGAAGTTAGTGTTTGCAAGCACGTCCTGCCATAGGTTTGTCTGTTGCTCCCGGATATCTGCATCTATTTCTGCGTTTAGGATTTAAATCTGAGTGATTCGGTCGTTGGTGGAGGGTAAATTACGGAGTTGGTTTCGCTGCTGAATTTTTCGCTTAATATTGGCCGAAAAGACTGGATTAAAGTCGGACGAACCCGGCGGGTATGTGTTGTCTGTCTGCGTGGTTGAGTACTGTGTTGAAGTGTTTTGTGGCTGTGTCGATTGATGTGTATTGGGTGATGTCTAAGTCTTGTAGAGCGATTTCAATCGATGTTGTGTATTCGTCCCAGTCTGCTCTCTTGTAGTTACGAAAAGTGTGAGGGGGCTTGTTGTAGAATGGGGATCGAAGTTGGTAGTTAATGACTATTTGGAGGTGGTCGGATGACATGTCCTTGTGGACCGTCCACTGATAATTTAGCGCTAGGTTGGGGGAACAGAATGAGACGTCGGGAGAAGTCGCTTGTGTATTGGGATTGAACGGTTTGCGAGTGGCTGTGTCTGCTTTGTTCATTGTAATAAGTGTATCTTGGTGATCATCGAGAACACTGCCCCTCCGGTCACCTCTCTGTGAGGCAAACCAGGAGAGGTCGTGCCCGTTGAAATCACCAAGGGCAAAGGTGTTAGTGATTGTGTTAAGGTAGTCTAGGTGGGGCGTACAGTGAGGTGGACATGAACTGGATGGAGGGATGAATATGTTGAATATATTGTTGTTTTTTCGTGAATTTGTATGTGTAGTCATTGCAGTTCCAGAGTGTGGTCAGGGGGAAGTTGTGCGATAGTAAAGGCGCTGTGTTGGTGAAGTGGAAACTTTTATGTACTAGTGTAATGAGTCCACCACCACCGTCGTTGTTAGGACGGTTGTGGCGGAGTGTTGTGTATCCAGAAAATTTTGGTGTTTTGGAGTGTTGTTTGAGTTTTGTTTCCTGGAGTAGGGCGATGTGGATGTGATGTTTGTGTAAGAAGTGTTTTAGTTCGACTTGTTTTCCACCAATACCGTTTGTGTTCATTAGTAATATATTTAGGTGTTTGGCATTGGGTTGGGGTTGCTGTAGTGTAGCAGGGGGTGATGGTAAGGGCAACAGCGGTGCGGGTCGTGGAGTCCAGGGCAGAACAAGTGATGCCCCGGTCAGAGAAGCCGCCGTCAGTGAGGCCGACGGACGCCCAGGAGAGGAGCTCTCCAGAAGTGGAGGGGTGTTGGAGCGGTGGGACTGGTGTTATTTTCGAAATGTCTATTGATGTTATGAGTTGGGTGGCAGCTAATGCATCGCCGCCCGTGTGGTATGTTTCTATTGTTATGGACACCAGAGCATTGTTTTGTGAAGTGTGTCCATGTCCCACATCTGCACTGGATCGCGCCAGTGCGGCGTATGTAATTGACGCCCGCATGTGGGACACGGGTATGCGTTGGGACCAGAGTTGGGTTCGATGTCCCCCCCCCCCCTAGGGGAAAAACAGTGTGATTATTGTGACTCTGGTGTCTGGTGTTTTGTTGACGGGCCAGAGGCCCGGGCAGCGTTTAGGCTGCGTCCACGCCAACGCCGGCGACGTGACCAGTGGGGGGGGGGGGGGGCTGAGGGACATTCGAGAAGCGACGTCCAGCTCGGGACGCTGACTCCGTCAAGGGCGTCTGACGCTCCGACACCGCCTCCGCGAGGAGGCCACCTCGCGGCGGCCGGCCGACGCTCGTAGGCTTCCTCTTGGACGGCACACACACACGCACACACATTTGACGAAAAAACTGACCGAATGCCACCAACTGAAAAAACTTCAAATAAATCTAACTATGAAGTACCTCAACATTTATTAACATAAATTTCAGAAATATGGAATGATATTTAGACGTTTCCGATTTCACAAGGAGGAATATAATTTTGATTGGTCATGGCAATGGTCCTGGGGCTATGGCGAAGTGACGAGGTTGGGCGAGGCAACTGGGCCACCTCGTGAACGCTCCTCTCACCAATTCCGGTCAATTAGTCAAAAAACAGGCAGAGATCTGTAATGTATTATTTATATCAGCTATGATTGGTACAAAATATGGAAATTTATACAATTTAATTTTCTGGGATGAAACTAATGTCATCCAATTTAATTTTACTGGGTTGTAACCAGATCAATTTAATTTATGTGATAGAATAAATCCATCCAATGTAATATGTTGGAAAGGGACCAAATCCATCCAATTTTATCATTTGAAATGTTAATAATTTCTTTTTGGAAAATACCTCAAAGGATCCAATTTATTTTAATATGAATAGTTGATTTTTAATTTATGATTTAAATATCGAACATTGATTACAAGGTTTGATAATTCAAATAGGATTTATTTATGATTTGGGTTTAAACATTCAAGTGGTATTGAGCTCGGAAATGCAGAGAATTTAAACTTTAGTTAAATGGAATATCGGTTGACTGAACTAGGCGTTCTCTTGTCCCGACAACCTCACGTGATATCTCCACATTCTCTTTGATGGTCACAAATGATCGCCGGCAGTAGGCTGCTCCACGCAGTCCGACTGTCCCGGCTCGGCACACCGAAATCCTTCTTTCACTCCTCCCTACACTGTGCTCCTGAAGAATCCTGATCGGTTGAACCCTTGACACAGGATGTCAAGGAGGATCGCTGGCGCCTTCAGTTCCTCGGGTCTTCCTTATAACTATAGCACAAGTCTGTATAACGATCCTTTCTCCATGCAAAGTCTCCAAGTTCGCAAGCTAGTATCACAGCCTCTCCGCGTGTGAAGGCAGATAACGAAGTCTTCGACTTCTCGGGTGGTGGTGTGGAGCTATGAGCTGCGTGCGCTGTCGCTGCGGCTTCTTCCAGGTCTGATCTCCCGACCAATTTTCCCGTGGGGTAAGCGACATCTTCTTCTGCTGTGGGCAAGTAAGACGGCCAGTAAATGGAGTTCACTATTTTATAAATTCCATAAATTGGATAGTCTTGATTGTCAAGACCAGGTCAGCCAATTATAGTCTGGAGCTACGAATGGATCCGTGAGAAATTTTCCTTACAACACATGTATCGTTGTGAACCCTAACAAAATGAGAAACTCATTTCACGGTCATTCACGGTACTGCTGATCGTGCCTGCAAAAATTCACTCGGCCAATGGTTGTATCGGAAATTGAAATGGTATCAATAGTCTACTACCAACTCTGAGACGTAATGAAATGGCAGATGTCGTCAGGAAATGGCAGCCGCTGCCACTGTTGCCACGGGAGCGATCCAAGCAGTGACGGCTAACCGAGATGCGAAGAGTTTCTAGTTGCATGCGTCATGCGGGGCTAGCCATCAAGAGGGTACTAAAGGAGGATTTGATTTGAGCCTCATTTCCATCAGAGCCTCAACGTGAGTCATATTAGGCTCTCCCGTAGGGCGCACTACAGGAGGAGGACGTGTACTAAAGCTAACTATCGAGACGGCGATACAGGAGGAGGACGCGTACTTGAACTAACCATCCAGAGGGCCCCGCCCTACAGGAGAGTATGCATTAACTTTGCGTTGGGACTCCGGTGGAACATGGAAGCAACTACTACTACTACTACATCCAGAGGACACTACAAGAGGAGGACGCGTAATAAAGCTCGAAATCAAAAAATTCTGAAATGCACAGTCAATTAAGTCAATCAAAGATTATGTGAACATAATTACGTAGCCTAATATTCACTCCATGAACAATACAAAAAATACCTTTGATGTTTTCATTGCTTAATATTCACTCCTGTCTTATTTTTCCACTTAAATTTATAATATTTTACCCATTATTAGCACCTTACCTATTGTTGATATTAGTAGCATAACCGCCCTAAGGGGGAGTCTGCATTACCTTGGCGTTGGGACTCCGGTGGAACATGGAAGCAAATACAGATACAAATTAGTAGCATAATTAATCAGAAACGGATACCCGCTTTCGGCGGGTGATCCCTCTAAGATAGCTCAGCAGCTGATGAAAAATCAACCGAGTGGTGCAGGGGGAAGAACACCCTCTCCTGAGGGATTTGGAGGTGCAAAATCAGTAATATACTCATGTTCAACTGACTCATCTACTGGTAGATGGGATACTGAGAGTGGGGCAGGGGTGGAGAGGGTGGAACTAGGAAAAGACGTAGTGAAGGTGAGTGAACCGAATGTGTTGAGCAGAGCTGCAAAGTTCCAGAAGGCGTTGAAGGAGGAATGTGGCATGATATTGTGGATGGGCAAGCCCTGGAGAATGGTGAGACGAACGGGAGACGTTAAGAGATGTGGTGTTGAAATGTGCGATAAATGTGAGTTGTGCGTGCCGTGTGGGCGGGTGTAAGAGGGAGGTTTGCGAGTGGATGGACGCTGAGGTAAGAATGGTAGTGACGCTGAATAGAATAGCTATTGAGAAGTGGCTGCAGGCGAGCTATGACAACTACAGAGAAGGGAGGTCAAGCGTGGGGTAAGGAGAGCAAAGTAGAACGATGATGCTAGAAATCGGGTAGGCAGTTGTGGGAGATTCTTGAGGAGGACATGAAGACACTGGAAAAAGATAATGTTGATTAGGAGGGGGGAAACGAGAAAGGACGAAGTGAAAGATGTGAACGTTCGGTTGGAGTTAAATGTTTAGGATGTCAGAGGGGCTGACGTTGTTGCTGTGGGTGGTGATGCACGAATGTCGGTTTTAAGAGCAAGAACTGTTACGGATATTACAAAGTAAGAGGTGCAGAAAGCGGTGGTGATGAAAGCAGGAAAGGCCCGTGGTTGGGAGGAGGGAAGCACCGGATATCCAGTAGTTATCCGGTACCCGACCGGATAGAAACTTGATATCCAGCCGAATTTGCCTGACAATGCATAACGACATGGATTTAGCTTCCAAACTTTGTGTTGCTACAAAATAATACTCAATAATGAAGCAGACAACAAATACACTCCACGAAACAAGTATAACCAGTCCTCTCAAATGACTTTGGGAAGAACAATGGGGTTAAGGCATTACGGAAATAGATACGAAAGCTTTTGTTGACTATCCTACCTTCCCGATCGCCAACTCAACACTGAAGTGGTTAACCGACAAGCTGTGTCAGTGTTGCAGTAGCGGACACGTGGCACCATTTTATGGACGTAGCACAAATCGGTGGTCAATGTTCACAACAATATAGCACCATACATGCAAGTTTTGAGAAATTGATGTTATATGTAGTCATTCTTATTTGTATAAAACGCTAGTGCTTCACAGGTAAACAAATGTGAGCTTGTCTCATAGGAAAGAGCCAATTATCAATGAAATAATCAGTACCAACAACCGTTGTGCTACAAGTTAAAAGGTAAATGAATAGTTTATTAAAGAGAGGAAGCCAACTATCAAATTTATGTCTGGATGCGGTTATCCAGCTACTACCAGAAATCCGAATTTGGTCAATCTGATTGACAGATATCTCGTATCCTGCCAAAATTTCTATCCTGTGCATCCCTAGGAAGAATAACTGTAGTCGAAGGGTCTATGTTGGCAGCGGAGCATGTGTTAGAGTAGGGCGCGAGGTGGGTGCTTGCTTCCTTAAGAAACTGGGGTTGGGACATGGTTGAGTTATGTCTCCCTGTATAATCTCAGCATGGATAGAGTGGTCAAGGCGGTGAATGCGAAGAATATATTGGGTCTACTAAGAGTGTTGTTGGAAGCAGATGGGCGAAGTTGGCCGTTGAGTCAATTGTTATTTTGCGGATAAAAAGGCTCTGGCGGCAGCTTCGGAGGAGATGATGTGTTGGCTGGTGTCTGAGTTTGATTGTCGTTGTGATTGCTTACCCACATTAACTAGCGCTTGTGAATGTAAAGAAAATATGTAGACAATGCGAAGTTTAGTGTTTTAAGCACTTGGACTCTCATGTGGAGACGACTGGACAAGTGGAAGAATAGATAAAATCTAGAGTGCAGGGAGGGTGTGAAGTGTTGGGTGCACTGAAGAGTGAAATGAGCTGCAGGACATTTGGTATGGGTTTTAAGGATTTAAAATTCATTTAGATATTATGACATATTGACAAAGTTACAGAAATATCAGAATACACAGATGATGCGTGCCATGTCTTGGTCAGCGTAAGCTGTTCTGTTGGAGGTCTTACCTCCACAGTTTACCTTCACATAATACCAACCGATGGATATTGTTGGAGGACATTCTCTATTCTCCATTGTTGAAAATGTCGAGACATAAGAACGTTAAATTGGGCTATTAATTCTAATAAAAATAAGTAGGGTCATAAACATTTACTGTATGTTATCATGACAAATTACTGTCTCAACTGACATTTAATAATAAAATTAGAGTAGAAAAGTCCGACATGAGGTAGTCTATTACATTATTTAGCATACGAAGCCAAATTTTGAAACTAACTGCTTTGTTAGCATGACATGTTACGCATGCACAGGACAAAAATATTGCAATGAGTCATAATAGACGGCTATAATGATTGAACAGTTTTTTACATGAACGCGACACCTAAAAATATGAGTTCATGGAACAAAAAAAAGTGGAATGGAAGTATCTGAAAAATGAAACAGATGAATCACAAATGGTTGACGCGGTAAATGGCATAGCAGAAGCAAATTACTATTCAAGAATTTCTGCACGTACAAGTTCAAACAGGTAGGATTCTCGTTTGAGTTTGAAGGTAGCTATACTGCTACTCGTGATCGAATTCCAAGTTTAGTAGCTCTGTATTTAAAAAAATGTTGAGCCTGTGTGTATGAGTCACAGTGAATGTGCGCATGCGCTTTGTTACGAAGATTATATAAGGGATAATTGATAATGAAAAATCGTCATCAATGTAAATTAATTGATTTAAAGCTTTGTAAACAAACACCGCAGCGGAAAAGTTAATGATGTGACACAATGTGGTCACGTCTGCCGGCATGTGATGGTGTTCTAATGACACGCTTTTGTCTATAAATGATAGATCTTGGTTTGTTTTGTAGGTAGCAGCTTACCTTTACACAATACACTAGAAATGGATGAATAAGGCTAACACAAGTCTTCTCGCAGGAGTCATGAGACAATTTCTAATTTTCTTGAGGATGGTTAATTTCCCGGCCACAAATGTGACGTGCTCAAAACTTCCACTTAGTATCTCTACAGTTACACCGAGAAACTTTGTCTTTACTACATAAGCAACCGGTTGACCTTTCAATTCAACTTGTGTGTTGGGTACGGTATTTTCCTCCTCAAATATATAGCATGACCCGCGCCTTGTCAACATTTAGCGTCAGCTCGTTGGATGGGAGCCACTTTGAAAAGTGGAGGAATTGATTGTTTGACTTAGTAACAGTATCATTAAGATTCAACTGTGATAGTAATAGAATAAACTGAAGTGCCATTGGTTAAAAGTACATAGGATAACCTGCTGCTTGTGATTACAATGTCATGGAAGCAAAGATACGGTTGCATGAGGGGGTAGTTGTCCCAACTGCTCTACGGAGCCGAAACATTGGGGTGAGGGATGAAAAGAGATGATTAGATGTTTTCGATATGAATCGTTTGAGAGGCAAGGCCAGGGTGATACTTAGGAAGGGGGTCAATAATAGCATTGCTTGAATTAAAACGGGGATGATGAGCGAAGTTGAAGGACAGAGTTGATTCACGTGTGCTGAGGTGGGTTGGACAAGGGAAGTTGAAGGACTGAATTGATTCACGTGTGCTAAGGTGGGTTGGACAAGGGAAGTTGAAGGACTGAATTGATTCACGTGTGCTGAGGTGGGTTGGACAAGGGAAGTTGAAGGACTGAATTGATTCACGTGTGCTGAGGTGTGTTGGACAAGGGAAGTTGAAGGAGAGTTCATTCACGTGTGCTGAGGTGGGTTGGACAAGGGAAGTTGAAGGACAGAGTTGATTCACGTGTGCTGAGGTGGGTTGGACAAGGGAAGTTGAAGGATTGAATTGATTCACGTGTGCTGAGGTGGGTTGGACAAGGGAAGTTAAAGGACTGAATGTATTCACGTGTGCTGAGGTGGGTTGAACATGGGAAGTTGAAGGACTGAATTGATTCACGTGTGCTGAGGTGGGTTGGACAAGGGAAAATTAAGAACAGAGTTCATTCACGTGTTCTGAAGTGGGTTGGACAAGCTAAGTTGAAGGACTGAGTTGATTCACGTGTGTTGAGGTGGGTTGGGCAAGGGAAGTTGAAGGACAGAGTTGATTCACGAGTGCTGAGGTGGGTTGGACAATGGAAGTTGGAGGACAGAGTTAATTCACGTGTGCTGAGGTGGGATGGACAAGGGAAGTTGAAGGACAGAGTTGATTCACGTGTGATGAGGTGTGTTGGACAAGGGAAGTTGAAGGACAGTTGTATCACGTGTGCTGAGGTGGTTTGGACAAGGGAAGTTGAATGACTAAGTTGATTCACGTGTGCTGAGGTGGGTTGGACAAGGGAAGTTGAAGGACAGAGTTGATTCCCGTGTGCTGAGGTGAGTTGGACAAGGGAAGTTGAAGGACAGAGTTGATTCACGTGTGCTGAGGTGGGTTGGACAAGGAAAGTTGAAGGACAGAGTTGATTCACGTGCGTTGAGGTGGGTTGGACAAGAGAAGTTGAAGGACAGAGCTGATTCACGTGTGCTGAGGCGGGTTGGACAAGGGAAGTTGAAGGACAGAGTTGATTCACGTGTGCAGAGGTGGGTTGGACAATGGAAGTTGGAGGACAGAGTTAATTCACGTTTGCTGAGGTGGGTTGGACAAGGGAAGTTGAAGGACAGAGTTGATTCACGTGTGATGAGGTGTGTTGGACAAGGGAAGTTGAT
>SDVV010036401.1:0-10954 GCA_016164225.1 Gammarus roeselii
TATAGGGTCATTGAAATTGAAATCAGATTTTATTAGGAACATAAAAATCACTCTACAGTTGCCATTAGTTGTGTTCTCAAGTTCATTAACTCTGAAACGGAAACTGCTCTTTCTGATCCAATCTAAGTTGAATGAGTGGACTACAAAGCAACCCAGAATTATCTATTTGTAAATGCATACTTGTACATGAGCAATAAAAAGACATCCAGGGATATCCAGGGAGTTGTAATATCTCACGTGTTAAGAAAGGCCCGTAAAATCAAACGGTACCCGGGAAAGAACACCCATGTGCACACTCCCATAGTGTGGTGCATCTGCTGGGATGAAATCGTTGACCAGCATGTATCGTCGCGTAATAAACTAGAGAATATAATGCATTAATACCTTTCAACAATTGAATGAATAATATGCGTTGAGAATACCTTCATAGAGAAAGCCGCACCTCATGTGTTCCTAGTGTGCAAGAACTGCAGTGTAGGGAACGTCTTGTAAATTTATCTCGATATCTCTGTACCCGTTGTATGATTGCAACTAGATAGGTCACCTATTGCGTCACCTTTATGCTCTTTCCTTGATTCTCACCCATAATGAACGGGTTCCAATGTCGAGGCTCTGTTATTATAAGTTATTCGTGAATCCATGTAGCTAGAATGAATTGTAGATCACGTCAATTAGGATGAATATAAATATCACTGTAGAGCATTGCATGTTAAACCGCTTTGGATGTTGGACCGCGATGACTGCCGAGCAGTTGACCGACAACGAATATGCAAAAATTTTCATTTGTTCCTGGGCAAATTATTAAGTGATATTTTCAGAGAATCCCCCAGATAGCGCAGGTTGGTCTTGTATTTTTTGCTGGGACCTCGAACCTTACGTTTGTAAGTTATAAATTGGATCGTGTAACGTCAACTTTCAAATCTGTAAAGCCAGTCAATAGGTTATCAAAAGTAGTCATCCTAGCCCCTGGTGTGAACCAAGGGTCCGATGGGGAGAAAGAACAAACCCTATTCAAGAGGAGCCAGCATCTTCTCCGGAGTGACGAAAAACAGGATCCCAAGAGCAAAGAACGTCAGCCTCTCCAAGACGAACAGCGCCACCTCAGCCGAAGATGACCGGACCAGTGACCGCATTGCGGAGTTGACCAGAAGCAATCACAAAATAGAGTATTTCTCGAATCAAATGACCGACCTTTCTAAATAGGAAGCTAAAGTCTTCACCGCAGAATCCAGCACAATCGACGAACGTCTAACGAGACTTGGAACAGTGTCAAGCTGTATTTCTTCGAATCCACGAGCCCCTGAAGAACCGACAAACCAAGGAACCCTCAACCTACGCAAGTGCCTTCACCTCCACTTCCGATGACAACCTCAACGACTCTCCACATCTTTAATACCCCAACAAAATTTCGATGGCTGCAAGGAAGAAGCAGTTTGTGCCATTTAATTAATACAACCTTTACAACAGCGGTCATAACTTCCCAGGACAAGCCGGATATTTGGCCATACACTCTACGAGAAGAACTGAGCTTCACTATTGGCTGTCCACTCATAAGCAAAACCACCAGCGACTACGTAGGCTTCATCATTAGAGTAGATACGGAGCGACACTTTCTTCTCCATAACCGGAATATGCAAAAAGTAGAGCACAATCGTACCACACCCAATTTTCTCTTAGGAATCACGCATGATATACATAGAGAATCTTCCAAAGGAGCAAGTGGACGTGTACATCACAGGACTTTTTCAATACGAAGACTTTGTGGTTGAAGCAGAACCAAAAATCCCACCGATAAGAAACACCACCACGGCTGTCCTGCTGAAATTTAACTGCCCTACTCTACCCAACTATATAGACATACATAGACAACAAAACCAAGGTTACATCTTCCGACAGAAACACGGACACACGACCCGAGATTGTAACTGTAAGTAAAGATGCTCACACTGCTCATGACTACCATGACAGACGGGACGAGGCGCAGTCTTACCCATACAAAGAATCTGGCCCACTGCTCTTACTGCAAATTAAACTACCGCCCCACGGGACACAGACTGCCACCAAGACAAATAGAAATAAGAATTTTCCAATTCCAGATGACCACAGTGTTGGCACGCGAGGATATGGCCTCAATACAGTCCTCCCAGCTACCCAGGTGAAAAGATATGCATCATTCCCTACCCTCTTCCTATTAACGCTCATGGATAGCGATGCAAGTAAAGATGCTATCTCAACGAAGCCATTCATTATGATTAACTCACTCTCGCAACAACCGTCCACTGACAGGGAAAGAAGTATCTGGCCCACGTAGTAAAATTTGAACACCGTAACGCTATACAAAAAATTACAACAACAAACCTGAAGTTACTGTTGAATAACATCCGTCCGTCAACACCACCAACCGAATTATATACACCTCCAACTACACCCCCACAACTGACCGGAGTGTTTTTGCAGCGGGTTTCGCAGATTATTATGGAGTGACTAAGGTTTCTCTGTCAACCTGGATCAGATCACGAAACTCAAGTTCTACCGTATGCCAATCACCTTTTCAAGACCTGACGCGCCGGAATTCATTATCACGGGCCAACGAGAAGAAAAAAAACAGTAGCGATATGGCTTGCAATGAGTCGAAAATGCGTCGAATATGACTAAGTCATCAAAAACTGCAACCGGAGCACATCTCAACGTTGCAAGAAGTGCGCCGGTGAGCACGACAGAACGGACTGCGGACTGCAGAGCCTTGCAACCTACGTGTTAACAATGCTGATGCTTTCATGAGGTAGGCGACCGCAATTGCTCGAAGCACATGAACCAAAGGGCCATAACAATCCTACAAAACGACCACAGAGTCACACTGAAGCAAGCCATTCAAATCTGGTGTAATTAAAAACCCAAATCAAAAAATTCTGCCAAGGCAGTTAAATCTACAGGAAAACAGAACCGCACAGACGATACATCAACACAACCTATAACAAAAACTCAATTTCCTCCCCTAGCAATACCACTACCGCACCCAGCCTAGCGACCGCCCTCTTAATAGAGATGAGTGGCCCTAACAATGAAACCACCAGCACCCAGGAGGACACCGCGATGGATGCTGCCTCTTCAGTCGACCACGAAGTGAGGTCCACTAACACAAAGAGAAGAGATAATCATCTCCACTGACGCCTGCAAGGTCCTCGACGCCCACTCGACACAAAGCCAAGCGATCAGCAACAGCCCACGAACAACAGCTCGTCAAGATCAGAACGTAAAACGACTTCGGTCCATCTTAACCGAGACCACACCCAGCGAAAACCCTAAGTAAGGGATTCAACCTACAGTTCGCATGCGTGACACCGGAACATCTCGTCAGCAAAGAACGATCATCCCTTGCGTAATGACGCGCTGAAAATCTTCATCGGAGAACTTATACCCGATGTCCCTAATCAACCATGCACCTCAGTCGACCAAATATCCTACCGGCTATAGCTCCGCAAACCATACAGTTTGATAAATATAGAAGAAAAGTGCGCTCGCTCAAGAAGAAAACACAAAGAGCGAACACCGTCGTCCTCCTCCGTCTATAATACTAGAGGCTATGACCTCGATACAATCCTCCCAGGCTGACCCTCCCACAGCGGAGAAAATATTTGCATCATCCCCTACTCCCTTCCTTATAACACTCATAGATAGCGGTGCAAGCAAAGATGCTCCCTAAACGAATCCATCCAGCCATGAACGCAGAAATTCTAGCAGACCACTTTGTACAGAAAGCGGACCTTCCCGCGAACGCTCTCGATTTAAGACCCCAGGGGAAACTCAGACACGAACAACACGAAAGCTCTTGCAAACTCGTGACCACTCCAGATAATCAAAGGTCTGAGTGTGGACCGCGTCCAAAATGAACAACGACTCAATAATTCAGTGGAACTGCCTGAGACGGGAACAAGAAAGACTAATTACTGCCCCAAATCTCAAACCATAAGCCTTCGGCGATTGGTCTCCAAGAGAAACTCGGAGAGACCTCCACCTTCATAAGCCCTCAATACGCCATACATCGCCGCGAATGCCATAATAATGTGACTGCACACAGCGAAGTGGCAATCATGATCCTCCAACGCGGACCTCACCACCCCTTTCCCCTGCAGACGGAACTCCAAGCTATCGTTGATAGAATATGCATTTTAAGATCAATTACAGTGGTCTCTATCTATCTACTTGTCACGAGACCATGATCTCTCTGGAGCTCATATGACCCAACTGCTTGATAAGCTGCTCTTCCCCGTGGTCCTCCTTGGAGACTTCATCAGCTATCACTAAATGTAGGGATGCGTGAGAACAGACCCCAATAGAGTAATAATGGAACACACTATAAACACTCACAACCTAATTTTCCTCAATGACTGACAACACACCCAAATCCCCCTCGCAAGTGAAACCGCCATCAACTTGTCCACATACTAACACAAACTGGCACCCCAACTCGTTTGAGGAGTCCTGCCTTCAACACACGAAAGTGACCATAACCCCGTCATCATTTCACTCTTCACCTACGAACCAAACAATCCCGCTGCAAAATTACGTCGATTCAATTACCGGAGAGCCAGCTAAGAGGAATTCTCGGCATATATCGCGTGACTCAATGTGGATAGGATCCTTGAAGACATCTCTGAACACGACCCCGCCAACTTTCTATACGATAAATTTCGAAGTACAACTGCCTCGTGCAACCTCCAATATTCACCTTCAACCACTTTTTTCCAGAACCGTGGTGGTACCCGGAGGAGCATGAAGCATATGTGAAAGGCTGTATAATTCCTTTCGTCGTGCACGGTCCCGCAGAAACTAAATAGCGTGAAAAGGGTATCTGCCGTGGTCCGTAAACCTTAAGTGCAGAAGAGTCTAAAAAGCTGGGCATAAATAGTCCACGCTATTACCCCCTCTCACAAGAGCTACCTATCCACATCTTTTCAGACTGAGATCCGCAAAAATTCACCCTTGCGGGACCGCGTCCACATCAATATGATCAAACAAATCCCTGAAGGTGCTACTTAAAGTACCGATTGAACTTGATGTATTCAAACAAATTTTTTCTTGACCTATGTTTGGAATTTGTTGTATCGATACCCAACCCTTGAAAATGCCACAGTTACTCTTCCAATTACCGCCCCATGCATCGCCCTTAAAAGCGTCATCTGTAAGACTATGGAAATAAATGAAAATATGATAAATTCACGACCTGTCGATTAACTTGAAATGCACGTAGATCTCAATAATATCCCGAACAGCGGCCACAAGCGCAACTCCACGACGGACTACCCCGTACGACTGGAATCAGACGTTATACAGGCTTTCGTCCGAGGCGCACCTGTGATTTCCATAATTATCGACATTGAAAAGCTAATGGCAGTACCTGGCAGTACGGTATTATTATGGTTCTCCTTGCTAAGACCTGAGAGGCCACCTACCACATTCTATTCACAAATTTCTGCAAAATCTTACCTTCATGGTCAATTTCGGCGACACTGTCACCATCGTACCTGCAAGAAATGGGCGTCCCCCAAGAAAACGTCCCCTGTATCACTCTTAATCTTCAAAATCGACCAGCTAGACCTATTTCACCCCCGTGATGAAAGATTTTTTTTTTCGCTTTACGTGGACGACCTACAAATGAATTACTGACATCCAAGCCTTCTAACAATTCAACACAAACTCTTAGAAGTGTCTAAACCATATCGGGAACTGGGCTTCTCTAAGCGGATTCGATTCTCGCCCCTTGAAACTAAAAGCATGCATCTGCTTCCGTTCCCAGGATACACCCGAAACCAGCCCTAACTAAGCAAAACATAGTTCAGGTATACTAAGAAGCGATAAAGTTCTTTTGTCATGTGTAGCACCCTAAACTGGCATAGCGACCTCACATTACAGCCCTGGAGACCCGCTGCATAAGTCAGCGGGTCTAATCCTCGTGGTACCATCTTTGAAATTCGGCGCCAATCTAGACACTGGCATGACTTGGTTCAGAACAATTATGCGCTCCCGCATTGACTATGGAGCCGTCGTTTACGGATCAGCAGCCAAAGAAATCTCGAACCCCTCTCAGTTATCGCAAGTTACGGAACGCGCCGATCCGTGGAACGGAACTGTGCGTTCCGGTCCACTTCCATCGAATTCCAAATCGCACTTGCTAACGAGCTTCCATTTCTGCTCCGTTGAGCCAAACTTTCGCTAAAATACTGTTTCAAGACTGGAAGCCTTGTCAGCAATCCAGCACCCAACGACATCTCCAACATTTACGATGAACTCCTCTGCGGCCAAAATGAATATGCCCACCATTTTTCTTACGCGTGGAACACTTATGGACATCGCTAAACATCAATCGTACGGCTACCAGGCCATCATTCATCTTTCGAATTCATGAAATCAAAACACCAATGTGGATGACCAACCCATCACTGGTCGACCTAGATTTGCAAATATACTCTAAAGTGACCGCCCTACGGGGAGCCTGCATTAACTTCGCGTTGGGACTCCGGTGGAACATTGAAGCAAATAATAAATAAATACTCTTGAGTGACAATTCCAAGCAACACGTGCCGCCGAGAAAGTGAGACTACTTGAGGAACAATACTCTGCTCCGCCATATATTCACTGACTGCTTTAAAACCGCAGATAGCGTGGGAGCTGCCGCCGTATGAGGAGAAATCTCACGTTCAGCTGCCCTCCAACAAGAAACCTCTGTTTCCTCTGCAAAGCTGTACGCAGTCAAATTAACTCTCTATTTAAAAAAATTGACCGCTTCCCCAATTACACTGTATTTTCAGTCTGACTGCTCTACTCAGCTGAAAACTTGGCACTATCAACACCCTGCTCTTTGTAAATGCATCACTATCTATTGACAATGTTCGAGACTGGTCAAGCGCTCAAATTCTGCTGGATCCCTGGACACGTGGAAATAAAATGAAACGAGCTTGCAGATTCCCTTGCTTAACTGGCGTCTAGCATGTAAGAACATACAATTCATCACCATACTGTACATAAACGAGAGTGGTTCCCTATTATCAACTCTCAATTTATATTCCGATGGAACGACCTGTGGAATAGAGTGGACATGATGTATTTTCAGGAAACCGTCTGTAGAAGAATGGGAATCCAAGTTTTCCATTAGAAAAGAGTAAGTGTTCATCAACCGCTTGTGCACTGGACACACATGGATTAGTCACAACCACCTAATGAATGTAAGCATGAGGCCGGACGCGCAACAACGGCGCTGTTGCCACCAGGTGGCAATCAGCGTGGAACACTCACATCCCCCGTGCCACCCACAAAGCTTGCTCACTAACCTAACCTACCGAAAAATGCTACTTTCTTTCGGAAACATGCCGGACTATATGAAGCTGTATAAAACCAGCTGCGTTTACCTCCTCCCAGTTTCTGTACGCACCACTTGACTTGATATCGCAGTTGAAGTGTTTATTTGACCTATTAGTTATACGGTCACTTTTTGACGCACGAAGGTGTGTGAACCTACCAGAATCGACAGATCGTCGCACCCTACGAAGGAACTTGCGGCGACTCGCGATGAGGCTCATGGGGAAATGAGGCTCACAAAAAGACAAATCATGCAATCAAACCACAACGATGTTCTGACTCTGCGCAGGGCGCCGAGTCAGAACTTTTTATTATATTGTTGGACCACAGGAGACCAGTCCGCAGAAGCCTGAATCCACTTAACAGTAGTTCTCCTTTTCCAGTGTGAGACCACTGGAGACCAGTCCGACCGCAGCCTATGATTTGTTTATTCACAAGCTGAGGGAGGTGGGAGTTGGGCCAGTTTTGCTTGGCTGGATTCGTTCGTTTTGGCTGGTCGTTCTCTGAGGGTTGCTGTTGGTGGGTGTTGAAGTGAGTCGAGAGAGGTGGTTAGTGGTGTGCCGCAGGGTTCTGTGCTGGGCCCTGTGCTATTTCTGATCTATATTAATCACGTCACAAATGAAGTGCTATGATCTTTTAAGGCATTTGCTGACGCCTACAAGCTGTACCTTCGGTACAAGAGGGTGAAGGAGTCTGCGGTTGCTGGTGTGTCAAATCTGCAGTCGGATTTGGATACAGTTAGCACGGTTGCTTCGTCTTTGAACTTGAGGCTAAACTCGGAGAAGTGTGTGGTGTTGAGGTTTGCTCATGGGTTTGCCGAGTGGACTGATGAGAATCCGCTCCTACCTTTGCCTTTGTCTCTTACCTTTGCAGCCCCCTCCAGCAGGACCACAGCAAGTGAGGAGCAGCAGAACCGGGGGAGGCCAGCACAGTCATGCGCGCCAGCATACTATTGAGAACAGCAATGTTAACACAGGTATAGGAACTGGAATTAGCGTGGATGGTCTTGCGCTGGCTCTGTACTACTTGAGTGGGATTCCATTGAAGTTTGTTCAATCCCACAGGGACCTTGGTGTGGTGCTTGTTGTAAGACTGAAATTCCACCATCATTTCAGAGAGGTGGTGGGTAAGGCTTCCGGATTGGCCAGCAGCCTGCTGATATCCACCGTTTGACGTAGTCCTCGCTTCATGGTGTCCCTCTTTGTGATGCACATCAGGCCTCTCATGGATTATTGTTCGTCAGTGTGGAATGTGGGGTTTCTTGGGGATTTGAGAATGCTCGAGTCTGTGCAGAGAAGATGGACAAGAAGTGTGGATGGTCTTGCTGAGTTGGATTACTTTTCCAGACTGAAGCGACTTGGCTTATTTTCTATAAAAGGAAGGTTTCTCAGGGCGGACCTTATGAAATACTGAAGGATCATCTGCAGGTTGGATGGTGGCGCCGACCTTGGGGGTAATTTTCGGAGAGCTCCTGATGCGAGAACTCGGGGTCATCCCTATAAGCTTTTTTATGCCGGCTTGTAATACGGACATCAAGAGGAGATTCTTTGGAGCACGATGTGTTCAGTTGTGGAACAGTCTTCAAGTTTTATGGTGGAGTCAGATTCCCTGGCTGCATTCAAGAGGTCACTTGCGTAGTTTCTGGGTGATGTTCTGTTCGAGTTTGTTTAGGTTGGGGCGGGTTCTTTTGCAGCATGTTGGCATCCTAGCTTTGAATTTATCATATTTTTGCTGTGATGCTGGAGTGGTGGGTTGTGGTGCGTGTTTGTGTGTGTTTGTTGGCAGGTGTGTGTGTGGGTTTGTGTTAGTGCGTGTGTCCATCCTGATGTGTTGCTTCTTCATATGCTTCTTTGTTTTACAGTGTGCTGTTCTAGATTTTTTTTGTCTATCATGCGGGTGGTTCATGTGATAGTCAATAGTGCGCACTAATTTCAGTTCCTATACCTGTGTCAACATGGCTGTTCTCAATAGTATGCTGGCGCACATGGCTGTGCTGCCCCTCCCCCCCCCGGTTCTGCTTGCTCACTTGCTTGTAGTCCAACTGAGGGAGGCTGCAAAGGTAAGAGACAAAGGTAAGAGACACTGATGAACTATAATCCATGAGAGGCCTGATGTGCATCACAAAGAGGGACACCACGAAGTGAGGACTACGGCAAACGGTGGATCTCAGCAGGCTGCTGGCCAATCCGGAAGCCTTACCCACCACCTCTCTAATGGAATTTCAGTTTTTCATCAACCACCACACCAAGGTCCCTGTGGGATTGAACAAACTTCAATGGAATCCCACTCAAGTAGTACAGAGCCAGCGGATTCTCATCAGTCCATTCGGCAAACCCACGAGCAAACCTCAACATCACACACTTCTCCGAGTTTAGCCTCAAATTCCAAGATGAAGCAACCGTGCCAACTGTATCCAAATCCGACTGCAGATTTGACACACCAGCAACCGCAGACTTCTTCACCCTCTTGTACCGAAGGTACAGCTTTTAGTTGTCAGCAAATGCCTTAAAAGAACACTGCACTCCATTTGTGATGTGATTAACATGGATCAGAAATAGCACAGGGCCCAGCACAGAGCCCTGCGGCACACCACTAACCACCTCTCTTGACTCACTACAACACCCACCAATAGCAACCCTCAAAGAACGTCCAGCCAAAAACGAACGAATCCAGCTAAGTAAAACTGGCCCAACTCTCCTCTCTCTCGGCTTGTGAATCAACACATCATGAGAAACCACATCGAATACCTTTGAAAAATCAAGCAGCACAACATCCTCAACAAAGCCATCATCCACCCAGTCTGAAACATCTGAATAAGTCAAGAGAAGCTGATCCCCAGTAGACCGAAATTTCCAGAATCCAAACTGGTGAGGGGAGAGAATCTCATTTCATTACTCTCAAGAAGCTCAACCAGATGGGAAAGAATAATCTTTTCCAAACTCTTGCAGCACACAGAGGTCAGACTGACAGGGCGGTAGTTCAGAGGATCGTACCTCGACTTACCCTTGAACAGGGGGATCACAATTGACTCCAGTCACAAATCTGGAAGAACTCCACAAAGTAATGACCTATGAAATAGAATAAACAAAGGCCCCGACAGTGCACCCGCACAAATCTTCAGAAGCTTTGGATGTAAGCCATCGGGCCCCATTGCCGACGAAGCGTCTAGAGCCAACAACACGCTAAGCACCTGAACTTGAGTGACAACTGGATCAGGCATCCCTCCATGAAAGACCTGACTGGGAGCCAAATTAGGAAGAGCATCAACAACGAAAATGGAAGCAAACGCATCAGCTAAAGTTTCACTCATGACCTGGGGGCAGTCAACATACCCACCACCAGCAGCGTGAAGAGGACCAACGGACAAAAGACCCTTTTTTTTATTGCGGATGTATGAGTGAAAGAGCTTTGGACACTCGCAAAATCTATTCATGAGATGCTCCTCATACTGAGAACAACTCTGGGTAGCAAAGGTTCTATGCGGATGGTTCAAGGCGTTGAATACGCCCATTGCCAGTACAGAACGAGGATCCCCTCTACCGAAGGAAGCTCTCACGCGCTATAAGTCCTGCCAAGCAAGAGATCTCTCTCGCATCAA
>SDVV010036402.1:0-10954 GCA_016164225.1 Gammarus roeselii
TGCTAGCGTGTTCAGGACAACTGAGTTGTGACGAAGAATGTGTGTTGCTAGCGTGTTCAGGACAACTGAGTTTGCCACGAAGAATGTGTGTTGCTAGCGTGTTCAGGACAACTGAGTTGCGACGAACAATGTGTGTTGCTAGCGTGTTCAGGACAACTGAGTTGCGACGAATAATGTGTGTTGCTAGCGTGTTCATGACAACTGAGCTGTGACGAAGAATGTGTGTTGCTAGCGTGTTCAGGACAACTGAGTTGCGACGAAGAATCTGTGTTGCTAGCGTGTTCAGGACAACTGAGTTGTGACGAAGAATGTGTGTTGCTAGCGTGTTCAGGACAACTGAGTTTGCCACGAAGAATGTGTGTTGCTAGCGTGTTCAGGACAACTGAGTTGCGACGAACAATGTGTGTTGCTAGCGTGTTCATGACAACTGAGCTGTGACGAAGAATGTGTGTTGCTAGCGTGTTCAGGACAACTGAGTTGCGACGAAGAATCTGTGTTGCTAGCTTGTTCAGGACAACTGAGTTGTGACGAAGAATGTGTGTGGGAGTAAATGGCGAGCCGTCCATTTGCAGACGACCCTACTCCCATAACTTGAAAAGCTTCACCCCTGAAAATAGCAATTAATTAAGAATGATAAAATACTAGGTTCGGATGTAAGCTTGGCCTTGGGAGTATACAAAGATGAAAAAAAAATATTAAGCATGCATGAATCGAGCATGATTGAATAAAACTAATTACGTCAGATTTTACATGAATCGAGCATGATTGAATAAATACACTAATTACAATCCATACAATCCTTCATATCCTCGCTGAAGTACCTCCTTGGAAAAAAGGATGTTACATAAAACAGGCCCCGAATTTCCCATATATTTACTAGTAAAATTGTACTAAACCCTTTACATGTACCCGGAAAAAGATGGAAAATAATTACTTGTGAGGCAAAACCATTCCGTGCATTCACTTTATGGATAAAAAAAATCTCATGGTTTGTTTAATTTCCACGACAAATAATCGTCTACCGGCACCGAATATCATCCCAAGACTCCTCCGTCCCACACCATCTCGCCTCCGTCCACATTAACTAGCCTCCGTCCACACCAACTCGGCTCCGTCCGATATTAACTCATGCATGCATCTGTAGGGTGAGGAAAACTTCTTCCGAGCGAGTCTTTGCATGCTAGATGCGAACTGAGTGACCATGAATAATGGAAACACAATCGTTGGTATGCGTTTCTCACTCGACATCACGCGCAATTTCTTCACCCTTAGACTTGTCGAGGAATTGAACAAACTACCCACGGAAGTTGTAAGCAACGACACAATCGCAACGTTCTTCGTGGTTCGACAAATTCTATCAGAATTGCCTTAAAATAGCTTCCGGCCGTAGTACGCTTACCAGCACTTTTGTTACAGAAAACGGTGTCCGGTATTGACATAAGCACGGTTAAAATAGTGCTTAGCATTGGAACTAGTATGGTAGAAACAGTGCTCGGCATTGGTACCTACTCGTTGTAAAATGGTGTCCAGCAATGATTTGTTACTACCTACTGCAACCTTTTCCATTCTCGATCTTTTAATGCAGAAATACACTGACACTTGATGCCTTCATATAAACTCATCCACTGAACTTGTCTTCTTCCTACCAGAGGACAAGATAGTTTCGGCCATGAGACCTCTTGTTATCTCCTTACACTTTTAAATACTTGTGCACTCTCCTCGGGCCCACACCCACTCTCATTCGCCCAATGCCATTTCTCCTCACCCCAGCCTTAATTTCGCCGTACAGCAGCAACTCTTCGCAGTTTCGCAACACCTCTTCTCCATCCCGCACTAACTCGTCACTGTCTTAGAAGATTTATCATGTACCGCGCCAATTCGTCTCCTTCACTCACTAACTCCTCTTTCTCCCACACCAGTTCGCTACCGTCTAACTCAATCTCTTCGCCGTCCCACATCGACTCTTCTCAGTCACACACCAAAATATTATCCTCCCTGCGCCAACTCTTCTTCGTTCTTCATAATTTCTCTTCGTGTCTTACCAACTCTACTCAGTCCTGCATTGTCTCCTCAGTCATATACAAATGCAATCCCTTCACCAACTTTTCTCAGTTCCGCACCAAATTTATTCCATTCCACTCCAATGCACTACGTCACACACCCACTTTCCCCGATCACGCAAAAACACTTTTTCGTCCCGTACTAACCCTACTCTGTCTGCATTACACCCTACTCAGTCCTGTACCGTCGCTGCTCCGTTCTACACTATTTCTTCTCCATCGCGCATCAATTCTTATCAGTCTCGCAATATTATTTAACTTTCTTCGAGGCCAAACTCTCTCTCTCTTCGCCCCCATATCAACTCTCCTCAGTGCCGCACCAACTATCCTAGCCCCGAACTAATTCCCTCAAGTCCCACCCTCACTCTCCTGCGCCCCACACCAACTCTCCTTGTTCACATAAACATTCTCCTCCTCCTCGCAACAACCCTCCTGATTGTCGCACCAACTCTTCTTCGTCTAGAAGTAGAGAAGAAGGCAAACAAAGTCCTCCGTTACATCGGGACAATAAATATGCTGTCCAGTTCTCGTCTCCCTCTCTCGTCCAAGACATAAAGAGGCTATAAAAGGTTCAAGTTAGAGCAACCAACATGATCACTACAATCAGACACAAAAGGTTCCCGTGAAGACTATGACCTTCAAAATCCGAAAAGGTTCCTACAACGTAGACCATACGTACCTCTTCAAGTTGAAAGACATCCCTACAAGTAACATCTGATTGAAACTCCAACAAAAAAATATCAACATCCCACCCTGAGGAGACTTCTTTATACGATGTAGTTTGTGAACCATTTCTTTCCTGATCTCAACAATTACCCACAAATCTGTGACAGTAGAATACAAAGCTGAACTAAGAAATAGAGCCAGTTGCGGGCTGGGACAGGATGGAGGTGAGGGGGGGGGTCTTGCCGGACACGGCTGGCTAACAGAATTTTTCTGTTGAGCCCAAGCACATGGTTCGCACATGAAACCTGATGTTACAGAAAACACTAGAATGGGCGAGCCAAGACTAACCAGTCATAGACAGCCAAGCCCGATCACGTCGTAGCAACTAGGCATGCTCTAGCCGCAAAGATGGAGTGGACGCGACTGGGGGCGGAGCATGCCAGGCTAACAATGATCATCTTATGCAGTTCCCAAAATTCTCGACACGTGCTGCTTCGACCACAACGCGAGTCTACCAGCCATGGTAAGCAACACCGACAACATGGTGTGGAAAGCCAGATAGACCAGAACTCGATCGCGTAACTGGCAGAGTTGAACAAGTCCGAAGTGTTATATGACGGGGGCGAGGGGAAGAGCCGGCCTAATCAGACACACTTGACTAACAAGGCTTAACCTGGTCAGGCCCCAACACCGTAATCATCACGAGCACCACATCACCATGTTCCAGATCATGAGGTCATATAAGCCCCAACATGACAATAGATCAGAACTAGATAAGGTGGATGAAATCCAAAAGGATTCAAGGCGTAGTGGGTGGCTACCTACCTGGATTGTGTGGGCAAACTGGGCTTGCTCTTAGCAGTCCCTAACACTCCGTCCTCATTACAAGCTCCAAAAACAACACTAGCGTGACAGTTTTGGTGTATCTGCCCGTGGTTAGAGAGGTTGAGCCGTATTGATTCACGATACGGTGAAACTGGCGCCAGTCGGTTTGACAGAGAGTGCCCTGCCCTATACGTCGGGTCCATGGTAGAGCAGGGACAGCCCAGTCTATGGGCTGTCGTCACACAATTTCCTCACTCTCATATCAATAGGGTGGAAGAAGATACAGAGGCCCCGAGGAAACGTTAGAAGGAACCTCAGGTTGTTCTGCAACCCAGAAACACACAAACAGCATATATTCTTTGGTAACTAAAGAGAGACATTTCTCACAGCGAGACCCATGGGGGATTTCTGGGAGATTTATAATAACGTAAACTTAGTGTAAGGGCAGAATTGCCTCTTTGGATCTTATTTTCCTTGTAACTCTGTGGAACTTGAACGCCCATAATCCTAGGTCCCGCATTAATTCTTCTCAGCCCCGAACCAACTATCCCCAGTCTCGTAAAATCTCTTCTTTGTCCCGCACCAACTCTTCTTTGTCCAACACTGATCGTCTTCAGACCAACAAAAATTTACCTTCGCCCCGCATCCTCTCTCCTCCATCCTGCACCCCTTCTCCTTCTTCCCACACCAGCTCTTCTCTGTCCCCCACCCTCGTTGCTTAGTCCCTAAAAAACTCTCATTCGTCCCTCTCCAACTCAGCTCCGTCCTGCACCATTTATACTCAGTCACGACAACTTTCTCTCGTCTCACATCGACTCTTCTCCGTCCCACAACATCTCTTCCCCCTCTCGCACCAACTGCAATTCTCCTCTGTCCCACACACAGCTGCCAGGTCAGCAGGCTAGAGCGGGCTTTGTTCCGCTGTGAAAGCCCCCCATTTGCAGTAGCCAGCTTTGCAATCGAATAAATCAGAATGCATGTTAACGCCAGCTCAGTTGAATAGTGAACAGCTCGTGATACACGCGTTCGCTCGATGAAAGCAATTGAGCTTGTGTGTTCTCAGACAAAAAAGAATCAACGGGGTTTAAAAGTATGAATTATTGAATAGGTCTCTACGGATGCTCATGGAGAAACCTGTCAGCACGCAGCTGAAGGGTACTACTCTATTTGTTTGTACTGCGTAAACGATGTTCTGATTTTTCTTGTCGCCGGTAAAATCAACTATGTAGTTAACGTCCGACAAATTGGTTGTTGTCAACTCAATTCTCAATTCTGTTTTTTCTCGATTAATTTGTGTTGACGATTATTATATAAAACCGACATTATGAACGCAGTCTAATGCATTTGATGTTTTTTATTTATTTACGTTATAGTGAATGTTTGAACGATTAGCAGAGAATTCTCTCCGTCTAAAGTTCATCTATTAACAATGATATATCTGCTAATAAGAAAATCTATTATAATCATCCGTAAAACAAACAAATGGAAACGCATGAATGGATAAAAGTGAGACAATCTCATTATTCAATGCTTATCTGCGATCATTCAGGTGACCTCCAAAAATTATCATTTTCACTGTGAATACGGATTTTTTTTAGAGCAATCCGTTTTACGCCTCATTGTACAAGAGATATTGTAAAATAATTCATACAAACAACGTCGTAATGAAATAAAAATGTGTGTCGCGTAGGTCGAAACAATATTTTTCCGTTCAAGAAGAATGCAATTGTAGACACATTTTTGTACTCTAATAATTTAGGCTAATCGCGGGTCAGCTAGCACCAATATTTGGTCCTCTGAATTAGGTTTTTATGTCTTGTTTCATCATCACATCTCTCTAAATTCCAATTTATAACTTTTTTCGTATATATGATATTTTGGGATAAATATTTCGTCATGGATTGAATTATACGATAACCAGTGTCATTCAAGGGAAGATCGACGGCCTTGCACTGTAACGAAGTATACGATTCTGTTGATTCTTCGGGACATTGATACGGGCTCCAGGGGCTTACTTCAGTGAAAATGTAAGACTCCAATCAGGTCAAAGAACACGCAGTGAAAGCTGACTGCCAAAATCGTATTCATTTATAACGAAAAATATTTAAAATGAGTTTCCTCCATTGAAATAACAATTTGCAAATTCGTGAGTCGGATCGCCTTTCTATTGCAACATCATAACATAAATTGGCCAGCATTATTGACTGAACAATTCCTTGGACTCGATGTAATAGCTGGTCTATAATTGGCCAGCATTATAGACTGAACAATTCCTTGGACTCGATATAATAGCTGGTCTATAATTGGCCAGCATTATAGACTGAACAATTCCTTGGACTCGATATAATAGCTGTTTCACCCTCGTAACTTGTGAACAAATACCACTTATAACCGAAGGAACAAAGGACGGTGATTTATTTTATTAAGCAGAATAGAATTGCAGCTGATGTTTTACCGCCATACTTTGTTCAGGCATAGATGAAAAACTTAATTGGTGTATTGAATATACTTTGCAAGGTAAAAACTCTTGCTCATTTCATTCATATAAAAATATTTTATTCACTTCGAGTATTTTCTGTTACTTAATACTTATCTAACTTCACTCCATCTCGCGGCAATCTATCGCAGGAAATGTACACATTCGCATCGATAAGGAGGGTGGTTAGTGCAGATGCACAAGAAAAATTTGTTTGATCCAACGTCGTGTATTCCAGCAGATTACAAAATGCAAATAATCAACGTTTAATGATAGCATCAAACAATAGGTTTGGAAGGGAGATTTATGCACCTTGAACTGTTTATATTATTGAGCTACGCCTGAAATCCCGATGAAATTATGCCTATAAGTTGGGTGCGTTGTGTATATCAAAGAAACGAAGAGAACATTTTAGAATATTAGCTGTGATAAAAATGCCCGATAGTAACCAAGTCATACTTTACTTCCGTTCAATAATGTGCCCAGGTGACTATTAATATATTTTTACATGCTTGTCACAAGTCATAATTATCATTTAATTTGATTTCTTTAGCTTACATATAAACAATCACGCAAACTATGCTCTCTGGGGTTCGTATGGGCATGTTTGCGTTTGCTTTATATTTAATTGCTGGCGCCCTCTCATGCTCCCGAAGAAACAGCTCGGTTTCACTTCATATAACATCAGTAATTATGTCAACCTGACTTGCTCATTACTCCCTGTTATTCAGAAATGATATAGAGATGTACTGGTGTTCATCGCATCTTTAGCATTTTTTAATGCTAAATGTTAACAAAATTAAACCAAGTACAAGTCACTCGATGCCGTGCTTCTCCGAGAAATTTGTTTTCATTTGATTATTCCTTTCGACAGTGAAATAAATTACTGAACTTCAATAGACATAATCATTTCTCCGTGTAACTGGTAACTTATAATCATTTCTCCAGGTAACTGGCAACTCAACGATATGCAGGAACACCAATCTTCCAACACTGTCATGAGATCGTGCCATCATTTCTGAACCGACTCAGAGAAGATATTCTATCTACAGATGCAGAACTTCACAAAAACTCCTAACGACAGTTTGTACGGTGCAAGGTATAGGAGGGTTACGTACAACTATAACACAGATGGAAATATAAATAATTTCGTACTGCAATGTATCACGGAAATGCCATGTGGCCGGCTAAATTTTTAGGCAGAATGTTACTTTTTTTCAACCTATGGCAGCCGAATACCCTGAAGAATTCTAAGACATATATCGATGGTTTTCAGCAACTACTGAATCATGTGGTTTAATATTGTTTCCATAAAAGCAACTATATAATCATGTAGTGGAATAATGTTTCCATAAAAGCAACTACAGAATCACGTTGTTTAATAATGCTTATTAAAATGTTGTACCCAGCCAATATTGAGCCAATCCGGCGGGCGTTGCTGTGATCGAGTGGTTCACAAAATGAACTAACCAAGTCTGCCTACCCAATGGAAAACTGACATCTAATTTATTTGCATTTATACAAAAATACATGTAAGTTGTCATTATTGCAAATACCATTATTTTGTTTAGGAACTCGGAAAATGTGCAGGACATGCTAGAGGGAGCTCGGCCCACAGGGTCTCTCCTTTCAGGCCGCTGCACCGCCTTGAATGCCACGACTCATTAGACGACACGATAAGGAGGAGGGGGTGCAACTTGTGACGTTCATTTCTGCTTTCATATTGTCGCCACCACACACAAACTAGAAAAGCAAACATGTAGTTCTCATTACTGTTAAGACCGAGTTGCTCCTTCACGCACAAACCAGAAAGGAAAGATGTGACGCCCATTTTTGTTGGGACCATAAAAGATGTTGAGGTCATTACTTTTCTCGTTATGAAAGTTGATGCACTTATTACTCTTATGCTAGTGAAAGAATTGGCGCAAATGACTATTTTTATTGTGAAAGAATTGACCCTCTATACTGCTATTAATGTTTGGATGTTATTGCTCTAATTTCTGTTAAGATTGTACTTCCCACTTTCCCAGTAAATATGAAGCACTCGTACATTGTAATTGCTTAGCCACCTCACACACAAAACCGTAAAATGTAAAGATATTCCTATTAATACTGTTATGATTTTGTCGTTACTTCAAACACAAAAACAGGAATAGTAAGCGTGTTGTGTTCAATACTGTTATGATTGTGTTGTAATTTATCTATCAAGACATCAATTGACTGACCATGATTTTGATGGCGTCCTGTCGTTCTTGACCCGATCCCAATTCTATAGTTTCAGTCAAGATGGCTAGCAACTGTTTCCAGGCCAGTCTAGGTCCAGGACACCGAAGTACAAGGTTGCCGTCTTAGCGAGCACCACGGTAATTAGATTAGGAAAAGGTACAATGACGATAAATATTGAATACTGTCAAGTGACAGTCAGATGGGGCGACGATAGGAGCAATAATAGGGGGCCGTCACAGAGGCTTAGACTGACCTCTCTTCGTGACGGCATTAAATCAAGTAACTACTTCTCGCTCAATCATGTATTTATATAGCCTTTAGGCCCCGCCCCTATGGCGTAGAAAATCATGAAAAAGTGTATTGTGAATGGGTATTCAAGCAATTATACAATTATGTATGTAAAGGAATAAGGGATACGGAATAAGGGATCCTGAATGATAATTAATTATGTAACATTGAACATAGAACATTGAATGTGAATGAATACTGTTGGAAGCCCCACATGTGGGGCCGGGATCTCGACATGGGGTGAATGTACAAGGAAATATCCCCACAATTTTTTCCTACTAAGCCTTAGGTTTACACAAATCAAGAAGGGCCGACATGGGTGGCTAGGGATCTCAACAATTGTTAAGAACGGTGTACAAATTTCCCTAAAAATTAGCAAAAAATGTGACAATTTCGTCAGACTTTAGTTGAAAAAAGTGGTGCGTATCCATTATCTACCCGACCTGTGCGACGGCAACGAAGGCCCTCTTGCACTGGACGGTAACTATACACGCATTCAATGAACAATCACTGAGGGGAATATAACCCACATGCCTCGCACGGAGAAGAAGTTAGTGTATATATATTTCGTGAACCATCTTGTTTCAGAGTGATTGAGCGTTTCTGGAGTTTGAGACGAAGACGCGAGAGCGGCGTCTACCGCCCTTCCTCTTCCCTTTTTTCCAAATGCAGTGGAAATTTCCACCGTCGCTGCTTTCAGATGAATTTACCCTATCGCTATAGAGCAGTTTAAACAAAGGTTTTCCCCTGATGTGGGCATGAGTCATTCTAAGGCAAATATAACATTAAAATAAGTAATTTCTATGGTATGGTAAAAATTTAATTATGGTAGATAAACATAAGTGATAGTGTTTGAGATGAAGTAAACCGTTAGTTCTGCTTAACTCTACTGGAGTTCCAAAGTGCGCATTTTTGACGCTAGGTCCGCAGTGGTTGTGAATGTACCAACCGCATGCCTCCGGGCCAAGTCAGTGTAGATCGAACTACCATCGGTGTGGTGGCGCGCGTCACCTTTGGAGCCTCAGGACCCCAAGATGACTTTCGGATACCTCATCTCGTGGCTTGACTCGAGCCTAGAATTGTTGAGTGACTGTAGCGGTAGAAAGAACTAACATGAGTTGGGTAGATTCATAAGCTGTAGTTACACTGTAGCATCTAGTTACAACATATGATAGCGTATCGAAGAGAAGATCATCGACGCCATTGAGGTGGCCACACGTGAGAAATCCAATATCTGATTTGTATCATAGCGATGTGTCAATCCCATTCAAAGGTGTGTGATCATAAATATGTAAAGATCTGTAAAGTGTGCTAAGGGAGAGAAAATAATTCCCCAAAATCACAACCTATCACAAAATTTCCAAAAATTATTGTTTTAAGGAAATCCAACTTGAAAGCGGGATGTAGGTCAAAAAAATTTAATTGATGCTCTCAAAGGTTCTTGAAATTGTGAATATAAATGAAGTGCAATGCATAGGACAAATCGAATTCTTTCCTGAAAAAGAAGTAGCTCGCTGATTAATTCAAATTCCAGCGTTACAAACTCCAAACAAAATTATACTGTTGCACAAAAATTTAGTTATATAAATTATTTGATTTTTTTTTAAACTTTATATTGAATCTACTAAAAAAGTCATAGACACATTAAATTACAATCCGATAAGACTGATAGCTGAAGTTAACTTGCGTTTCCAAAACTCCGTTCGAAATTAAGTCTAAATCATCCGAAGTAGTGAAGAAATAGAAGAAAAGTTCGATGTAAAATATGAGTAACCAGGACAAGACCGATGAATTTTGGGGATGATCAATTCTCTTTATCAAAGTGCAGCAATTTAATTTCGAAATTAGATGTCTAAAAAATTTAAAACTTTTTTTTTGTTGTAAAATCAAGAATAGAAAATAAGTAAAGAACTAAAAATATCGTACTGCAAAACAATAAACGAGTTTATATTCTGTACGTAAATATCTATAGCTATTACAAATTTGAAACATATTGCACCGAAAGTATCCCACCAGAAAAGGTATATATTGCACGCGAGAAAAATACTACTGTATTGTTGGAGGTATCATATGCTAAAAGAAGCTTTATTCCTTCATCGCATGCAAACAGGAAAATGAACGTTTCGGTTAGAAGTGTGCTCCAACTTTCAAGCGATAAGTTAAATTATTGAAAAAAAATATTTGGACAGATATGCTACGGTATTAAAATATCGTCAGAAATGGAGCATTCGTCAATAAATCTTACGCAAATTCTTATGTGCAACGCTGCAACCTCTGAAGATATATGAAAAAACTTTTCAAAAATATAGAACTATTCACTCAGACTCCGTACAAAATGATATTACAGTGTAAACTCTGAAAGAAACTTCAAATATATACAAAACAAAACTTAGCAAGATAAAACTACGCAATT